>UELU01138853.1:115416-140384 GCA_900490025.1 Megastigmus dorsalis
TGTTCTCGCGGTTGCTTCGACTGATCCACTTTCTTGATCTGTTGGTATGACACCGTATAAGCTGTTCTTTTATATTTCTTATTACAATTTGGTTAAAGTTGATTTTCCTGAATCGGAATAGGGATCGCCAACTCGTTTTCATCGTAAATGAGTTGGCGATCCCACAATCATCTATCAACACAATTGATACAACAAAATATTTTATATCGAATGCTAAACTCATTATTCTTCTTAAATATCTCGTTTCCTTTATTTATAACAAACGTACTATTATTAAAAGTGAATAGGTCTACACCTTTGACATATGAAAAAAAACAAATTTTCATACATCAATTTCAAAATCGTTATTATAAATCCCATCGCTTCAGGAAATTCACGAATCATGAAAATTCTAATCCAGTCAGTCAAATCGCAAAACGGTTCAAATCCAATTCATAAATTAAACCAATCTTCCAGCTCCCATATCCATTTGTAATTACAATAAAAATAGAGATCCCTAAGCTGTAGACGAGTTCCATAATAATACGCTAAACGAATACTAAAGTTCATTATCTCGACTTTGCAGGTACACAGAGTGAGAGAGAGAGGCGCATTAACACTCGCATGGGAACACCTCTCGTCGTCACACACGTCACACACGCATAGAAAGAGAGAGAGAGAGAGAGAGAGAGAGAGAGAGAGAGAGTGTGTGTGTGTGTGTCCCTCTCAACAAACTTGCACATAGAGAGCGAGAAAGATAGATAGAGAGAGAGAGAGAGAGAGAGAGAGATTCGGGACGGAAGTGTGCCGATGTGTCATGTTCGAGTGGCTCCTCGTCGGTCTTTTTCTCTTTTTTTTTTCAGCGACAATGCAGTCCGGAATATATAGGACTTTTGCTTTTGCCCACATCGCTCGGACCGGCGTCCCACTACTATAACTCAGTCAGTCGGTACCGAGCACATGCGAGCGCACGAGCTCTTTACTACTACTACTACCACCGCGTATAGGTAGTTAAACACTCAGACGTACGCCGGCGAATCACTTTTCATTTCGTTCGGTACTGGCACGCGCGCGCGTCCTGTGCCTGCCGCGCATCTCCGATTTTTTTTTTCCATCATACCTATATTCGACCATCGCACTTGTATACTCGAGAGTTCATAAGTTGCGATAGCTGTGCGATTCTACTTTTCTTTGTTTTGCATAAAGCGCGGTGATTCTATGTACGAGTGATTTGTGCGATACTCGTTCAACAGCGATTCGAATAAGAAGAGGAACGAGTTTGTTTAAAAGTCGCGTCGATTTGAAAGTAAAATTATATTCGCGCAGCAACAACAACAGCTGTAGTGTGTGCTGATCATCTGCCGCACCGACACAATAACATAATCGCATCTTTTTCCTCGCGTACACAGCACAAGTGCCAGCGCAGACTTCGCTATAACAAACAGCAGACGCGCGCACTCACTCTCTCTCTCTCTCTCTCTCTCTCTCTGTGTGTCTCTGTCTCGTCGCGATTGAGATGCAAATCGAGGAAAGTGCCGGCGGATGAGTCGCACGGTGTTTCCGGCCTTTTTCGACACCTGCAGCTACACCAGCCGCGCAAAATCATTCGTTTCGTAGCCGCAGCAACGGCACGCGTGACACAGTGGGTGAGAGTTACGTAAGAAACATACCGAGGAGAGAAAAGCGCGCGCGATGCAGGGACAAGCAGTGCCGCCGAGCTGATGGGAGAAGCGTCGGCTCAGCATCCGCGGCTTAGGTGCGAAAAACACCGGGACCATGAGGACGTCGTGGTGGAGGATGACGATGGGCCGACGGTCTTGGGCCGTTTATCTACCGGTGATCGCTGTCGTACTCGTTGCTGCTGTCACAGCGACCGGTGAGTATCGACTGGGGTTTTTTTTTTCTTCTTTTTTTATGATTTTTGCTTTCGATGGGCTTGTCGAGTGCTTTGTTTCTGCTAGTGTATATAGATACCGGCGATAATACTTGTCACGAACACGAATGTATTTTTTTCTTTTGTCTATGGTAATCGCGATGCTGTTTCACTCGTGCAGTTATTTCAAAAAACGGATAATCGCCTTAAGAGTTTCAATAGATGCCTTTTCTATATAGTTGTTAAAACTGCTGCACTTAAGATTACTTCATTACCGTTAGTCATGCAATATTCTTTTCATTTTAAGTGACGAGTTTTCTTTGGACACAGAGTTGAGCGTACTTTTTATTTTATTTACGTAGGAAGGTCTTAAAAGAAAAAACCGAACGTAGCGTGTGTCATAAATAATTTTTGCGCCAAGGATATCGATAAGGAGATAATAGTATAGTCATTTTCGGCGAAACAAAGAATTCATTTGCATCTTGGTTTCGCGTTCCTTTTCTTACTTTTTTCCATGAGCACCAATCGACGAAAAAAGATACGGAAACGCACGCGGTTCATAATGAACCGCAATATAAATTGTATTTGTTCAATTGTACGCGAACAATATATATATATATATATATATACACATCACATTGAAAATACGAAACTGTATTATGTATACGAACGAGAATTTAAAATTGCAGGTGATTCGACAAACTGTCCTGACGTAGCTTGGGAAAAGGTCCGAGGCATGAGGCCGGAGTACCTCAAGTCTACCCAACCTCTCTATGCAGGAGTGGATTCTCAGGGGATAGTCGCCACCTGTTTCGATAAGTAAGGAAAAGAAATTTTTTCATAAAACGAGGTCTCTGATTCACGTCGCTCGGAATTCCAAAAGTGAAAATTGCTTTTTGTTCGGCTTATACATATATATATACTCGCCGCATTGTTATATAGCCCCGCGCGATATGAATGTGAAACGACAGCATTGTTTTTCTCTGTCGCAGAAGCAATGAGCTTTCTTGTGCGATACTTTAGCTCCGAAGGAAGGACGTCGTTCGCGTAATGATTTGCTACTTTTATCAATATTCGCTCCAACTTTGAGGATCCTAATGAAGCCGCAACAAATATGCGCTTATGCAATGATTTGAATTGGAAAAAAATTGTTTTCAACTTGATCGCGCGACACGCCACGAACGCACCTGCAATCATCATCCAAAAGATATTCGTATACTAATGAAGTTTATTGCATTAGCTAGTAGAAACCGTACAAATAATAGGCGCGGTAATTTCGCTTTATTATTGGACTCGCCATCATTGTCGAGCATCATCCAACGCATTACCATCCACCAATAATAAAAGATAGCCTGTATAGGCAACATCCTCCCTCCGCGTAAACAGAAAAGAAAAAGAAGAAAAATCGTTACGCGCATCCAATTTCAGCAATTATCGACATAAAGGCGTCCTATTCCGCGAAGCTGAGCGGCGGCGGCGGCGGCGCGGGCGGCTCCGTATTATTCAGCATCCTGCAGATCATGCACGTATATCGAATCGTTGTTATAAACAAGAGCCGCGCGCGAGACGTTAATCGCGCCACGAGCGAAAGTGGAAAAAAAAAAAGAAATAGCTTAACGATCGCCGCACACACTAAGATTGCGAGATGGTATATTCAGGGTATCAGGGATCATTATATATGTGCCATCCGTGCAGCGCATACTTGTGCCGTGTGTATTATATATATATATATATACACGGGGACGACGTTAACGCGTCGAAGATAATGATTTATGCACGTATTACGTTGCAATTAGGTGCAGGAGTCTAAACTGCAGTGCATTCATCGTCGACCTTGAGAGGAGCGGCTGTTTCAGCGTAGAGCCCGACGGCGATGACTTTACGCCCGAGCCAAATGTCACTTACTTTCACAAGATCTGCTTGAAAGGTGAGCGTCCGATTGTCGCTGATGAGCTCGGTTAATATCGTATTTTGGTAAAAATAGAGGATATATCGTATCGAGTTTTGATTCTTAAGTTTTCTTAAATGTCTCATTTAATTTAACGAAAGTAAATCTGAACAGGAGCTTCAATTAACCAAGTATGTTTTCGTTCAATAGCGTTGATTAAAATTCTTTGATAAACCTACATTATTTTATTGCACTTGTACAGTAAGATAGTCTATCATTTTAGTTTTAATTAACGAATTGTATCAATTAAAGCTCCATTCTTAGTCTTACCGAAACATTATATATCAATTAAAATTTTGCGCCTATTATTCTTTTCACGAGTCTGAATAATCCAGCATGATTCAGCTATTCCAAGGATAATAATACACATTCAAAGTGCAGTGCAATGTATAAATAATCCTCTAATTGTTAAATATGCACTATTTTCTTGCAGTTCCTGAATCTTGTCTAAGATCGAGGTATTGGCAAGTTGAAAGAATTCTAGGAGCGTTTTTATTCGATTCATTGGCAAGAAATTTGCCCGAAGTAGTCAGCAGGGCGGAATGCTACGAAAGCTGCATCGATAGAGGTATGCGCCAATATTGTATTTATATATAATCGACCGATTAAATTTACTAGAAATTGTTTTATGTCCACCGTATAGCAGAAACTTGTAAAGCGGCTCAATTCCGAACAAGCCGTGACTTGGCGATCGGCGATACCATTGGAAGATGCACACTCTTAACGATAGAGAGAGGAACAAAGCCTCAAGCTTTTAGGGCAGAAATGTACAAGAACGAGTATCTGGAATATCAGTGCCATAATATGTGTAAGCATTATATAAACTATTCACTAAACTTGATCAATCCTGAAACTTATAAAAGAAATTAAAATAATGATTTTATATCTATTGTATCAAGCATTTCAACGCACTTTCGCATTAATTAATTAATTCATAATGCGCGTGCATTGAAAGCGCACAAGTATAGGCAATAATACAAAAGCTGCGATTACGCAAAGAATTTTGTAAATATTAAAATGAAAAATGAAGCAAGCTGTCGGGTAAAAAATGATTACTCCAACTTTTCAAATGTAAGCATAATTAATTCTTTTACGACATTATGCAATAGACGATCGACGAGAGCTGCAGCCGCAGTAAAATCCTAACCGCTCCTCTTCCTCGGCAACAACCGCGGCGCGCATGTACAATGACATAAAATTACATGCAAATATTTTGTTTGCAGCGCATACGGACTACTGTACTTACGCCGAATACCGCAACACGACATTGCCGTACTCGGACTTGAAAATCACCGGACTCGATGCGAAACAGGTGCGATGCAAAACTCTATACCATTACAAAGATTTCACGAAATCCCCCTTTTACTTTCACATCGTGTACGTCACCGCTGCCGAACGAACTTATAAGCATTTGTTTTTCCGCTTCTCAAGTGCGAGCAGAGATGCGACGAGAGCAACGACGGCTTCCTGTGCCGAGCTTACGGGGTCGAGTACTCGAGCTCTAGAGCGCCGACTTGCTTCCTGCACTCGGAGGACACAATGGGCGCAGGCGTCAGTTCCCTCGTTACACTGGCGAACTCCTTCTACAGGGAGCGCGAGCCCTGCATCGACAGTAATTATTAGCGCGTGGCAATATCTTGGCCCGATATAGAACCTGTGCAATCGTGCGCAGACGTCATTCGGATGTATAATTGGTACACGCATATCGAGTTGCGTTGACTTCGGAACAATAACGCCAGTTCCAAGTTTAGAATGTTGGTGACATCTCAACGATGTGTACAGAGAAAGACGCTGGCACGATTTCGCAGCTTCAATGGGTTTATAGCGGATAGAGAAGAACAATGATTGATTGTTATTATCGATACACGTTGGATTTTCGCAGTGAGCGTCCACTGCACGAATTCAACGCTAGCGATCGAGCTGCGCACGCTCGAGCCATTCGTCGGCAGAATGTATTTGAACGGGCACAGCGAGACTTGCGGCGTGCAAGGCCACGGTGAAAATGTCACGACGCTGGTCTTGCCGCTTCCCGACACGAGTGACGTCGACAAAGCTGTCATGACCTGTGGATTGACTCCGGCCTTCTCCATCGATCAAGACAACCAGTTAGTCTTATCCTCTTTTTCATTTATCTCAGCTCTGCACCATATACCGATAAAGTTGAAGTCCCGATTGGACTCCATATTGAATTTTGAAGAATTTCACTCTCAGCGGGAAAGATTTGATTTATTTATCAAATTGATATAGGTCGAGCCTGAATTTTCTCAATTCACACGTAATAATGTTCCTAATGAGAGATTGACCCAGCACCTTTTAGTACAATTACTCGATAGTATCTAACGCGCCAAAGCAGTTCCTCGATTATATACCGAACACCTCGGTATTTATTCTTGAAAGATCGATTATGTCACAGCCGATCGCCCAACGATTAATCATACGACGCATCCTCTTCGCAATAACTCGTTTCTCACTTCCTGCTACGCCGGTCGATAATTCAAGCGATAAACCACAAATCAAAGACTCGCGCGCGCTCGTATTATACACCGAGCACACATAAGCGCACCGATAATAGCCATCATACATTATCAACTTTTGCCTCGCAACAACAGGACTCGCACGGTGATCTGGTCGACCGTCATAATACAGTACAACCCAATAATTCAGAGACTGGGCGATCAAGCGGTCAAGGTCGGATGTACCCTGAACTCGGGCGACGTGCCCCGCAACGTCACCGTTTATTCCAGCTTCACTTTCACCAGCTCCAAGTACGTATAAACTCGCTTTCTTCCTCGTCTTTCATATCTCTCTCTCTCTCTCTCTCTCTATATATATATATATTGTATTTTAACTTATGCTGTGATATCATGTATAAAAACTAAGTGCAATATTTTATATAGACATGAAGACTGTCTTGTATATAATGTGAAACCTATTTACACATTTGTATATTGTTACCATTCAAATTTTGTATTTATTTGCAAATAAACTAATATCTGTCTATCAATCTATCTCTCTCTCTCGTCCTTCTGGTCGATTTCGGTACACAATTCTCGATTATACCATTTGTATTACTGTGCAGTGCAGGACTGCCGACGGTGGTATCGAGGGTGATGAACACGTCCTTGGAGGTGCCGACCGTCGCCATGGACATATTGGACACGTCTCTCAAGCGCGCCAATGTCACCCACATTGGCCAAAAACTTGTTCTCAAGATTCACATAACGCCTAACAAAGGTAAAATGAATGCGTTCGTTTAAGAGAGCAGTTGTTGAAATACCTTTGGATTGTAGAAAGAAAATTAATTTATAAAAAATAACGTAAAGAATTATTCTGCTTTTGTATGGAATATAATTTTTCGACTAATTTACTAAGCTTGCGAAAAATTGTATTTAAATATTCATTATTATACGAATATTGCTTTGTTCGATACATTTATACAATTAGCTTTAGATATATATTACATTATAATATGCGCCAAAAGTAACTCAGCTTATTTAAATAGGAAAAAAAACGACAGAACATAACGATTTTAGTAAAAAGCTAAATCGATATTATTTTTATTGCAGGACCCTATGACATAATGGCGGGCCACTTGATCGCCAGCACGAAATCCGGAGACTCGTCGCTGCTGCTACTTGACGAGGTGGGCTGCCCGGTAACACAGGTTTTCCCAGCACTTTTAAAGGACCCAATGGACAATCGATCCCTTATCGCCGAGTTCAGCGCTTTCAAGTTCCCGAGCGACCAGCACGTGCGATTCAACGTAATCGTGAAATTTTGCCTTGAGACCTGCCAGCCTGTGAGTGAAAATTCAACTGCTATTATCCAGGCAAATAAACGGTTTACCACTTGCGCAAACTCGATTATAAATGTGTAGATGTATAAAAAAAAACGCTCATCGTGAATTTGATTCCACGATATACCATATAGATTTTCTGGCATTTATGGCTTGTCGTTTTGTATTAATACCCGATGAATCCATTATCGTTTCTAATCATCATTTCACTTTTGCGGAAATAAACCAATATGATATTCACTCATACTGCAAAAGTATAGCGGAGAGGAAATCTTGTTAATTTTAGATGTTATTTGATTTATACACATGTATAGATAAACATGATAGAGAGAATTTTATCGTAGAAATATATCATATAGCATATCCAGTTACATGCATATATTTTATAGTATATTTTTCTGAATCATTATGATACAGTCATATTATTCATTATTTATTGTACAGTGTAACGCCTCTTACTCATGCACAGTAATTTATTCCCTCCAATTTATAATTTCTATCCATGTTCGAAATTTAAATTTGTCACTCGATGACTGATGTGAAAAGAATGATTTAAAAATTAAGTAGGCAAATATTATCTTTACAAAAATGTAAAAAATAGAATAAAACTTTGAGATTTCCAGAAATTAACAATAACTACAATCTGCAATAACTTTTCTTTTAAGGCAAGATGCGGTGACAATCAGATATCTTACGGTCGAAAGAGACGCTCTGCAGATATTTCGACGGCTACGAAGGGTAACGTTACGGAATTATACAAGTCATCCGACAACAATACGGACGAGCTTCCGCTCCAGGCATTGATCATCGTACAGGACACGAGGACCAATAACCAAGACATATTCCCGAACTACCTGATATCCAAAGACCATCCGGATACGATCATTATTCGAGGATCTGGTAAATTCCTATATCACTCAGTTATATCCATGTGGAACAATAACATCTTTATTTAATCGTGCGATTTCAATTTCGACCTCTTTTTTCCCTTTCATTTATTTTCTTTGCGTGGGCGAATACGATTCCCTCCCTTTTTTTCCCTTCCATCAGACTGTCTAGTCCCGACAGAATCTAATTAACTTTGTAAATACTTGGAGCCTTATACATAAGCAATTGGATAAATAATCTTTTGGACATTGCGAATATTTTTCTAAAGTGATATCCATACTATCGTATTTTTGTTAGATAAGCTTTTAATTACTTCAAGATACATAAAAAAAAACAGTCAGCAATGCGATCGCTATAAATAGTTTATCTTCAACTTTATTTTTCGACTTCGTATAGCTTTAATCACGACTCTGTACAAAAGTCGTCTGCATTACGATGTCACGATTCCATAATTTTTAAACAACTAAATTTCCAATAAATCTGTAGCAATTCAAACTAAAGACACATGAACTTTCTTTTTTCCAGATTATTTGGACGGCCAATTCTGCATGAACTCGGCTCTAGCCCTCACTCTACTGATATTCCTCCTGATAATCCAGATAGTCCTGATAGGCAGCTGTGTCCTCGCAGTCAGGACTTACAGACGGCTGGCGATAAGAGCGGAGGAGGATCGTGCGGATATACTGGCGCGTCACCTCTACGGCATCCACGGCGGCAACTTCGAAATCTCCCGAAGAGTTCACTGGGCCGATAACAATGCCTCGACTCTCAGCTAATAGCCCTATTACTTTTTGTACAGAGAATAACAAAACTATTGTGCGTATTTCCTTCATCGCCTGTTTTTTGTTTGTTTTTTTTTTTTTTTTTTTTTTTCATCCAATTGGCATTTTTCACTTATTGTACATAGTACTATAGTTTTCGTATAAGCACCGCAAATCGAGCAGCTGATAGATAACTGCCACAATTTAATAGCCCCCAGCTGATTTGGAAGCACTGCGAAAGTTTGCGCGCCGTTTACTCGCGCGAACTTGGTAATATATTGGATTTTATTGTTATTGATAATTAGCTTTGAAATATAGAAATTCATTGAACTTGAGGTAGATTATATAATATGAAAGTTAACTGAATATGTTTGACGATGAGAAATATTTCGAGAGTGCCAAAAATTGTATAAAAAGCTACAGAAGCCAATATTATATAGAATTTCTGATAATCCGTATATGTTGGAGCAGAGATATAATTGTTAGAATCTTAAAATAAGCCTGTAATTTACATCTGTACAGATTCTAAGAAAGCACTATGCGCAATTCTGCTTCAAAGTAAAAGTGTGTAAAAGTGTGCAAAAATTTTCTATACAAACTAGTAATTCAAAAATATATCTATACATATATTTATTTTGCAAATCTTTTCTTCGACTTAATCGATAGAATTATTTGATACGTTATTGCAAGTGGAGTATAATTTATAAACTGGATATCTATTGTTCATTTAGCGATGTAGCCAAAGAGTTACTTTTACTCACTGCATGTATGTGATATATTTGCAATACTTTGATAAACGTATATACCATGTATCATTTTTTTTGTTATTAATAAATATTTTCAATAAAAATCATCACTAAGAAAAAACAATGCTCTTTATTAAAGTAGTAACGAGTTAATTTAAAACTGTTCATATGCATTCATACAAATTCATTCTTTATATATATATATTAAGTAGATAATATCCTTTTTGTAAAATGATTTTGAAATAATAATCTTCAGCCTCTTATAGGACCAGTTTCGCATTGGCCATACCATGCGATTTTAATAGCTGTAAGAATGTAAATTATACATCAGAGCGTATTATTATTATTTTATAAAGTTGGAAAATAAAATAAAAAAGAAAATGACTTACGGTTGCCGCAGTTAACTGCACAGGTTAATTTTCCAGGATTGGAGTAAACGACATTATCCGTTCCACAAACCGGATTATATTCAGAAGTTGTCTGTAATAAATGATTTGATATAGTATAAAATTGAAATTTATTAGTACCTAGAAATAGAACTATTTCTTTTTTAAAAATTAAATTCAAATTAAGCAGAGACTCTGATAATCTTCGCGAACTTTATTACAAACTTTAAAAAAAAAACAGATTTAAAAGTTACAAATACTGAGTGAGAATGATTAATACCAGACACGTATTGATGCATTGATTGTAAGCTTCTATAGTAGGTGCAGTGCCTGATGGCGGTGCAGGAGTAGTACTGGTCGTAGTCGTTACTCTCGATGGTCTGCTTGGAAATCCTGGAACTGTAGTTAATGGATAGCGATCGGGTCGTGCAGTTGGTCCAGGGAATACAATATCATCGTTCTACGAGGTAAAGCATATACTTGTAATATGGTGAATTAAATTTATTGTTCCAGTTGCAATGACAACTGATCCAAAAAAAGATGGTAGAAAAAGAGCTATACATATATATACATACCTGGGGTCTTGCATGAACGAAAGTGCTGGTAACTAAAAGAGAAAACGATAAGAATTATCAGGGTCTAATAGAAGTGCTGAGTGCATACATACACCCGCATAATATTGTATGGAAATCACTCGATTTTAAACAGTTTGTAATTTTCGTTTCAATTTTACGTTATATTTTAATTATACGCTTATTACTAATTCAGAAAATTGTTTTAAAAAGTAGATTGTTAGATTGCGTTACTTACTGCTTAATAGCATAAAGACTGTCAGGAGTTGGCGCATCATTTTCCTGCTGAATATTTTTTCGAATACTACGAATTGGAAGTCTTTACGAAAAGACTTAGCAATAACTGCGAGCGAGAATCACGTTATGAATTAATACTGAAAACACAAACGATTTTATAACCAAATAATCACGAGCTTTATAATTTTAGTAGGTTTTCAAAGGAATTAACGTTTGAAGTGGAAACTCGTGAACTCATTGTTATAACATCTTTGCAAACATTATTCACGCTGTTTTCCTTGTGAACTATTTATTTTACACATTTTTAGGAAACATTACAATAATATTAAAGCACGATACACGGAGATAAGATTTTTATTATTGACTTCATTCAGTTGAATAAATAAAGATAAATGATGTGCTACACATTTCATTTATAGTTTTATCACCTGACTAATATTAATAATAGGATTGGGTAATATCTGCCAAAAAGAATAGATATAAAACTAAAAATATCAGTCAGTGCTTTGTCTATGATATAATTTCTAGATGTAAAGCATATTATTTAATTTAGCAATCGTGAAAGAATATTATAGCCAGAAAAATAAAATTGTTAATTCCTTAACTAATATAAAAAAGAAACTACAAAAATTGTTATAGCAAAGAAGTTTAGTACTTACTGAAGTTTCAAACTACCTGCATATCACGAGTTGTATACATACAATGCCTTGACAATTATATTAAAACATAATTTTTACTTCTTTCCATAATAAGTATTTTACTCGAGTACAACGATGGTGTTACAATTAAAAAATTCATTACTATTAGTCTAGTAATTTGCTATAATAATATGAACTATATTAAAAATCTTATAAATTAATCCATGCAATTGGCACCATTATAATTCGATGCCCATACCTGCCCATAACAAAATTTCAGAGAGAACGTACAAAATTTGCACTATCATTTAGAGTAGAAAAGACATTTAATTTAAAATAATTAACCTCATTATTTAAAGGAAAGTATGAAAAAAGGTCGAATTTATTATTCCTTAATATACTTAATATATGGAAGTAGACTATAGCATAGAAAGACACTAATTTTTAATCATATTTTTTTCTACTTTCCCTTCTAATATATGATTGATATATATGCAGTATCCTAGTTTCTGAATTAAGCAATTATCAACTCTTTTGTAATAGATTCTGATAAATAAAAAAAAATGTTGGATTTTATTCAAATAAAAAGCTGATCATTAATTCCATTTTTTCCCTAAAAAGTGTTTTCCAATAATTTAGAATTTTTCAAAAAACAATAAATATTATTTTCCTTGTATATATTTGTCAGTACGAAGAACAGTTACATAAAAATATTCTAAATATTCCAAAAACAGATTAGAAGTTAATTTGTTATTTATTAATCACCAATTAGATAATTTATCATAAATCTTAGTTTAATTGTTATATAATATATATATATATATAAAGAGTTGAAGTACGTATAATACTTTAAAATCATTTAACTATAAAACTAGATGAGAGGTGAAATAAAAATAAGATATATATTTATAATAAAAAACAATTTATTCAATCTACTTATAAGTACTTGCGAGTGAGAGTTTATTTAGCGGTTTATAACAGTCTTTTTTGATGAATAGTTATTTCATGATGCTTGTTAATAAGAGGGAAAATTTGTTATTATTATCTCAGCCTCTTGCAGGTCCGTCGATACACTGGCCGAAATTTTTCTGTTGCACGGCTAAGACAAAGAAAAATATCGTATGAATAAAAGTCATTATTCTTTAGGTATATATAATTAGTAAGAACGATAAGTATAAAACTTACTGCTTCCACAAAATATGGCACAGTTTAATCTTCCAGGATTCGAGTAGACAACATTATCCGTTCCACAAACCGGATTGTATTCAGATGTTGCCTACAATTCAAACACATAAAAAAATCAAAACTAATATTACATTTTATTTCGTATCAAGAATAAATTCAGGATAAATTTTGTAAACTTATTGGGCGAAAAATAAAACAATGTCGTAAAACTTTTCGCAAAAAATGTTTAACAATAACATTTTAAAAATACCATATGAAATTAAATGATCTGTACATTTCAATTGAAATCGTCGATATCTTCTTAGCTGCATATTCAAATATCATGCCTCCGTATTTCACAAATACATGTATATCACTTAATAAAAATTAAATACTAGTTACAGAAAGTATGCTAATTTGAAAACTGGTACTTATTTATTTTCAGATGAAATACAAGAATTATTACTATAATCAAATTGAAAATGTAAAAGTAGAAGTAATTTATAAAAGAATATTACTCGAACCAATTGAATCAGAATAAAAAAGAAATCCTATTTAATTATTCAATTAAATCCGATATTTAACTTAAGTATCAACTTTTCAAATGTTGCTGCACTGGCCAAGAAAATCAATAGATAAACTTACCTGACAGTTGTCGATACATTGGTTATACTCAGCAGTATTGGGCGTAAAGACGGGCCGTGATACTGGTGACTGCGTAGATACGGGATTGGTAGGTAATGTGTTGGTGGTACGTGTTCCAGATCCAGGTCTCAAGGGCGGATTTGTCGGACGCTGCGGGTTGAGTGGGAACTTGTCTGGACGATCTGCTTCGCCCGGGAAGAAGAAACCATCCTGACTCGAGAAGCCGTTATTCTACCCAAGCAAAGAAGAATTTCAGTACATATGTGCAGACGTAAATTACTCGGTTGTTATAGCCGTGTTTTGCAATCAAACGCTAATTTATAACATGCTAAATAATTTTTTCTATCGAATAAATAAAACCGAGTGCATGAGTATCTGCTTTCAAATTTTTCCTTTGATAAATGGTTATTTTTAAATTATTCGAATATTATCTTGCACTTCGTTTTTCACAATGAAAAATACTTTTGATAATGAAATATATACTATAATATTAGTTTCTGGTAGAAATAAAGAAAATTTAGCAAATAATAATAATTTTACGAGTAAATAAAAATAGGAAATTGTAGAAAATGTAATTATTTCGGTTGTCTTACCTGTGCGTGACAGAAGCCTACGGCAACTGAAATTTAAATGAAAGTCCTTCAATTAAATCGGTAAATATTGAATTTGTGAATATTCAGATACAAGCTTATTCAAACTTGAGTCTAGACTAAAGAGAATTCCGTTTGAGATTTTATTTTCTACCAATTTTAAATATTGCTTTATCGTTCACTTGTACATCTCAGAAGACATAAATATGATAAAAATTCGCTGTTACGAAATGGTGAATTTAGATAGATATTTAGAAACTGAGACACTCAGCCTATTACAGCTTTTTAATATAAAATTATAACGAATAGCGTATATAAAACAATATTTAATCATCCATTTGCAGATAAAAAAACACAAATTAACTTACCGACGAATAATAAGGAACAGCTCAAGACCTTGTGCATCATCTTTATATTTGAGAATCCTTCGAGTATCGATATCTTCAATTCGTTGCTCCCGTGGTATGCAAAAACGAGACGAAAGGCAACTGAGAGGAAACCACGAACGCGTTTGCTTTTATAGTTTTCCTCTCACGAATGTGTAGATTCCGCCAGTGGCTGCAGGTGCGATCGTGATTATAATTCCTTGAATCTTGTTCTGATTTTTCACGGTATTGATTTATATCTAATTAGACATTGGTTTTTGGAAAATCCAATAAAATATATTCGATCAGCGTGAGACTTTTCAAGAAGCCCATTAAAATTAAAAAAAAAAAGACTTCAAATCTTAAAGTGTGTATAGTATAGTATAGACTGTATTTTCTAAGCTGTATTATTTTTATACTGCCCAACTTATTTACCTACATAAAATTAATTTATATAAACATAGATAAGAATTTCAATTCTTGCACGTGCATGGTGCCATTTTGAATGACGTAATTAATCTCCTGTGTATTTAAATCTTGTGATTTCGTTTCTAGAAAAATTTTAGCTGTATCTTGTAAGGCGAAATAAACATCTGTTCAAACTTAATTAAGGCAATAACTACGATAATATACAATGAAAATAATGATCTAATTTTGTGATGTTAAGAACAAATGAATTTGATATATTATATTTCATATAATATCTATGGAAGATGAGTATATAATTTTAATTCTTCTAATTCTCGGACTTGAAAATAATACCGTTAGACTCATAAAGAATATTATGTTAATCTAGAAAATATCGAGAAAATGAAGTAAACAAGATGAATGACTTATAGATGTGGTAATTTCTAGTTTTATCCAAGTATACTATACTTATCAGCTTTGACATTATTATTTATTTGGTATTTATTGCAGAATAAAAAATGAATTTATTATTAGAATTGGGTCACAATTTTACAGCAATAGATAAAACTAAAAATTCATGATCAATATCTTTTCTTTTTCTTTTTTATTTAATTTTGGGAATCCATAGGTATATACAGAATATATAAAATGAAACCTACAAAAATGTAAGTAGCATTTGTTTATTTATCTACAAATGACCAAGAAAATTATTCACCTACAATTTAAAGTCTTTATAAATGAAAATAAGGAAAGAATTTATCGATTATCAACCAGCAAAAACTTGATAGACTTTATACTTTTTCCTCTATAAATGAAAACTCTATTTTGAAGTGCAAATGTATTAAAAAAGTAGCATTTGTTTATTTATCTACAAATGACCAAGAAAATTATTCATCTAGAATTTAAAGTCTCTATAAATGAAAATAAGGAAAGAATTTATCGAACGTCATCTAGAGACTTTATATTTTTTCCTCTATGAATGAAAACTATTTTCAAATGTAAATATATTAAAAATTTCAGTCATTTCAAATACAAAAAAGGTTCTCTAATGTGTTATATAAAATAAATGTGAATTTAAAGTAGTAAATAAATACCAGCTGGGATTGTCTTCTTGCTATCGTAGCATAAAAGTTTCCACACAAGTAACGCCACAAGTTTTTACATTATTATCGCCTGTCTAATTACAAATGGGGTTTCTAATTGTACACGCATTTGCAATATGTCTCCTAAAGTAGGAAAATTGTAATAAAATAATTTCATATTTTCGTAATTAAAGCGTATGCAGTGATAGAAGTCAAAATGTATGTTTGTCATAGAAATTCCATTTCTAAAGTTACGCATATGAAAATTTACGTTGATCATGAGCGACTGCACGTTGAAAATGTGAACGTCTTAAAGAAAGATATATACCTACATTGTTGGGACGGCAGCGAAATAACACAAATATGCCATCATTCATCGATTCACGCTTATCTGTGGCAAAAGACGAAATTTTCGTCACACACGTAATTCTGTTTTTTAACACTTGTGGGGAAAAGGTGTAAGACACGCAGTTACCTGTGCTTGTTGAACCAGTCAACTTGTTGTGAACATATACCGAAATTTCCATACCAAAATGCTAAAAATAGTTTTCTTCGTCTTTTTCATCACAGGTATTTGAGTTATTGACCGAAGGGAAGAAAGTATCGAAGTGCAGTAACTATAATTTTTGTCGTAGCGACTATCTTGTACATGATGAAGGAAAGTTCAGCCATGCAGAAAAATGGGATCCAGTGCGGCTGTAGATACCCGCGAATCCTCAAACCCGTGTGCGGTGACGATCATGTGACGTATGATAACCGTGGAGTGATTCGATGTCTTAATAAATGCAATAATACAGGTAAATGGATATCACATATATTATAGTCACACGGTATAGCCAATCATTGACTCGATGTTCAGTTTATTTGCCACTTGCGTATATGTTTAAACTTATAACCTTTCTGAACATTTCTTCTCAATCAATAGACTTTCTGTTATTGCACTACTATCAGAGCTATTACATTACTATTACAAAAACCATACCTATTCAGGCTTATGAAATTATTGTAAATATTTTCAGATATCAAAGTACTACACAGAGGACCTTGCCATGGAGACGAACCATTATATCTGTAAAGAAATTATTAAAATGAACAGAAAAGTTTCATTCCTAAATCAATTGAAATAAACGTTGTAATACATCAGGTATTGCCAAAATCCATTATTAAATATTGCTATTTTGGCATGGGCTGTAAGATCAGTATTTATTTATTAGTAGCTAACCTAAAATTCTAGAACATTTATTTAGTTAAACCTTACTTAAGATCGTCTTTTAAGAACTTGACCAGAGTATATTTTCCTTCACGTGTTTTACGTGCGTATTTAAAATTAGCTTTTTTTTAATCAGATTAGGATCGAGGGATTCATCAATAGTATATGTATAGCCTTAGGTATCTTTGATTAATTATCACTAATTCAATGTTTCAAACGCTGTACAAGACGCTAATCCATCGAGCGGTTGGAGAGTATTACGCGCGTGAGATAAATTTAAAGTCGTAACTAGAAAAATAGTAAAATTATAAAAGCCTTCTATAATTAATATGAATTTTTTTGAGTATACTTTATGAATCTCGTACAGGTCTACATAAGAATTGCGATACCAAGAAACTCGTTCAAGGCCAAGGAAATTTTTCGATGAAATCTATTAAAAACTTTGATCCACAATTAAGTTTGAGTCACTTAACTAATTAAAGCTGCTGTCACTCCGAATCAAAGGAGGAAAATGTAAAGTCAATCTTACAAATTAAAGCTGCTCGCTTAGACGTCGATATTTAATTAGCTCTTAGTCAAACTGCAAAATCTCATTTTAACTTCAAAACATTCTGTTGATCTAACGATTGCATTTGCATAAATAAATGGCGTTTTCGTAACGATGCAAGAGAGTAGTTAGAAGATAATCTGAATTGGTAATTCAGTGATTCTCGCTCGCTCTCTCTCTCTCTCTCTCTCTCTCTATCTCTCTTTCTTACGCGCCATTGCCACAAAAGGCTAATACGTAAAAGATCATCTTTCGTTATCGACTCTGTTTGTGGATACTACTTGTTTTGTGTGCTTGTATGTAAGCAGTTAGCCTCGCACTTCGATACAGAGCACAAGTCGAATAGCTCTGCCGATCATACTCACACATATTAAAGAAAATTTCGACTTGGACATTCGTTCAGAAGATTAACTACAATGTCAAAGTCATTCGTCATTTTGATAGCGTCAATCGGTAAGATAAAATATATTTCTATGTATATATATACCTATTAAGTACTGATTTAACTTTTTTATTATTTTCAAATATTTCATTGTGATGGAACTTTTGAAAACTGTATTATACTGCCCATTCAAACTGATTGTATTTATACAAGTTGACGTACCCTATGACACATATAGATACTTTATCAATGGATTGCATACTTATCTGTTCAACATTTTCTAAATCAATATCACCCATGTTAGCAGTCCATTTCCTACAATTCCAAACTTGAAATATGATCACCAACTAATAAATAACAAATAATTCTAGAAGTAAAAATCAAAGTTTCTAGGTCTTTTTGATTATACAATTTTCTTTTTCTAATTGCATATACTCTAAGCTATATTAAAATATACGTTTTGCTAAATTTACATAATAACAGATTCTTTATTAAAAAAATTATAACAGCTTGTAAAATTTTGAAATAAATTTTTATAACTCATAGATTTCTGTTACGTTACGCGATTTTAAAAATTATTATTGTAATGTAATAATAAGTTAATAATTAATACTCTACAAAGTTTAATTTGTTCTGTTTAAAATTTCGAATTCAATTTGTTATTATAGATACCTATACATAAAGAATAAATAAGAATGTCATACTGCGGTATAGTTTTAATCCTTCATGCTCTACAGTGCCTGCATAATTGTTTCACTGACAAACTGATTTCAATACTTCTTTATTCCTATACTACTTTTCATTTAAAAAATTTTTTATTTTTACATGATTGGAAAGAACTTATCGTACTAAATTTTTAAATGGATGCTCATTTGTAACTATTATACAAAACATTTACCTGTTGAAAAAATCCAAGTCAAATTCCAGGTATATTTCCAGCTGGTTAATCCTGGCATATGTGCGCGGATTCCAACTAAAGTGGACTAGGATTCCTGGAGAAACTTTCAAGTGAATTTGACGTCAATCCAGGTGGCATTCGAGCTACTATTTTTTTGAGTTAATTACGAAAAATCAAAGTTCAGATATAATAGATTTGTCGCTATCATTTATTGCGAACATTCTACTGAGCATCAAATCTACGTGAAGGTTTACTTTTAAAAGATTTAGCACCTTTAATTCTACCTGCAAGTTTCTCCTGGAATTCCAGTCCAGTCCAGCTGGAATTACCCACTTATACACACCGAGATTTTTCCAGCTGAATCTTTTCAACGAGGTTAATATACGTATCTAAGTATACGATAGGTGAAAACTAATAGTGTATATGCCATTGAAAAAACCACAATTGTTAATAACCGAGTATGTATTAATAAATTGCCTCTTGTTGTTCTCCTCTCGATCCGCATAGCCGTATTAGCAGTGGTCGTCGGCAAGTCTAGCGCGGCGGAGACTGCGCCACTTCTGCCGGAGGGATGCGTGTGTGCGTCCACGGACGAATTGGATCCGGTCTGCGGAAACAATGGCGTCACCTATCCAAATCTGTCAACGATGAGGTGCGCCGACGAATGCGTCAAGTACAGTGAGTATAGCTTTACAAGTGCATGCGTGACCAAAAGAATTATAGCTGCGTCGCTAACGAACTAATATTTTCATAAAGATTTCGTGGACGTATCGTTAACGCCGTCTATATTTATGCTCGTTTTGTCCTTTATTTTCAGGTATTCATCTGATGCACCATGGACCATGCAGGACGTAATCTCTGGCAGTTAAAGCACAATAAATAATTTTTATCTACCTTGTAATTGTATCTTAGTTATTTTCTTTTAGTATTTTAAAAAGTATACTAATTTTTATAGTTTGTTATTTAAATCTAAATTTTCATAAATAATACGATGACATTAAACTTTTCGTTATAATTATATAAAAAATATACCTATGATAACACTAATGATACAAAACGTTAATGCCACTTACTCACTTGGATCCTCGATCTTGGCGTCACTAAAAGATTCCTTGGATCTTACAAAATATCTATAAATTACACAATGTGTTTTCTCAGCGTTTTGGAAATTACTTAATTCATAGAATCTAAAGCAATTTTTGTTGGAGATTTCAGCTTAATAATTGCTGAGGTTTCGCGTGCGAAAAATCATTTAATTTTGTAATTAAATATAAATTAATTATTATTATTTATTTTAAAATCACTTTTGTTTACTTACATCGAAAACAAGATTCCATACATTATGTAAGTAATATATCTAGAAAGGACCGACAGTATAATTTTAATACCTATTATTCAAATGTCAAGGTCACATATCCGTATAAGAACATTGAAAGATATGCGAGGTATATAGCTGCTTTATAATGTCATGTAGTTCTCAAATACGCATATTTAACATAAAATTAGTAATTTAATGTGCAATGTATTTTGATTTAGCGCCAAATAAAAGTTCTAAGTAAGATAATTTATATTTACAAACACAACATAGTTCAAAACTATATACTTACCACTTTACCGAATGCTTTCAAAACTTGCGTAACAGCGATAAAGATTAGGTTCTTTTACATTTATATGGCTATACATTGTTCTCTATGCTATACGAATTCAATACTCTCGATTTACGCATTTGGGAATTCCCGATATTCTTCTCTCATATGAGTAGCAGGATATATTTTGTTTTCTTTTTTCGCTTTTTCTGAACGCCATCGTGTGGTTATCCTTGGTCTTCAAACTTATCCATGAGTAGAGCTCATTATTTAATGATGTTATGTATGCGTAATGTCATGCGCACTGCTTTAAGGTTACTATAATTATAACGAAGTTTCCTCGTTAAGTAGATTTCGTGTCAGAAATAGCACAGAATATTTATTTCCGTTTCCGAATTACGTAAAATAATATGATTACTTTGTACATAAATTTAGTAACATAAAAATAGCAAGTTATTTTACTTCTTAGTTATGTTATATTAATTAAATGATTGTTGTGTGAAACGTATCAGATTTTTTGAAAAATCCTTTTCCTTGTTTATTCCTTATTAATTTTTATTACGTCTAATATATTCTATACCATATAATTATCAGTAAGATAACATTTTATTGTCAAGACCTTATTTTTATATTGTAAAAGACTCTAACTGCAGTTAATATGCAATCACAAAACAAATAAGGAAATATACTAACGGCTTATCATTTAAAGTTTTCTATAATTTGGTTGATAATAGCATTAATTTTTATAGACTCATATACACATAATCCCCTTTATTTTAAGGAGACATTTATTTTTTAAAGCGTTGATAAAATGTCTTTGATTTATAACAAAACGAACAAATATAAATTAAAGGTCTCGTACATTAGTTTAAAAACATGACGGTTATAATCTGTAATATAATTAATTGCATTTATCAAAAATATCAATAAAATGAGTACATGAGCATAAAATTCAATTGTACCTTTAAATAAAAAAATCAATTTAAATATTTATTGCGAAAATCGAACTTTAAAAACACCTTATTTCCAATAGATGATATTACTAGGGTACATAAAAAGAATCTACAATGCATCATTCTGCACATACAGTTAAGTGCGTGGTTTATTGACACAGAACAAACTTATATGAGTCCTCGGCATGTTCGTTTTAGCGTTTTTATAAAAAATAATTTATAGGTATAAGTATAGACCCTCATGCATCGATATTTTTATATTCAAATTGTTTACAATATAAAAGCAGCCACAGAGTTATATCTAAATGATAATTAATACTTTAATAGAATTTTTCAAAATACTAAAAATTCTTAATTTGACATTTAATTTTATCCTAATTTTAATACCTGTGCAGGCAGTTCCAATTTTTAAATGAAGTACCGAATACATTGTAAGATTCGAAGTTTTCGTAGAAAATACTTGCCAAATTTTATGCGAATTCATGATCATAATATTAATGGATTAACGTCAGCTTAAAAACAGTATATAAGAGAATATGAAAACAAACGAATGGTCATCGGCTATCCTCCAACAAAATTGACATTAGGTGGGGGGTGTGAAGTCCATAAGGTCCAACTTAGTATATAAGCTAGCTCTTTTGCTTTCAAAGCCATCACTGTAAATCTATTCTTCAACGCCTTCTTCATCGGGAACGTCTGCCTGATAAGAAACTCTTATCCATTCTTTATTTTGATATACTTGACTCAACACGATCAACAAAATGATGAAATTGACAATTTTCATGGCTGCAATTGGTAAGACTATACATTGATATAATTACCTACTTGCATAATTAACAACAAACACTAACTTTTTAATAAACACTCGCTATCAACACCAACATTATTGACTTAACAAAACATAATTTTATTATTCTTAGTGCCTGTTTTTTTTTTTCTCTCTGACAGTCTTATCGTTTCATTAAACTATCCACAGAATTTTCAATATCTTTATATCATACTTGCAAGTTCCACGTGCAAAATAAAAAACGGTATTAAATAATTGAATATACATTGTTTAGTGCTGCTGGTAAGTTCCGCCAAGGCCCAAGTTTCCCAAGGCCCGGTCGACGTATTGGACAATGGCGGCTCGCAAAAATGCCATTGTATTTCAACGTTGGAATATCGGCCCCTGTGCGCAAGTAATGGCGTTACTTATACGAATCCGTCGATGCTGGCGTGCGCCAAGAGGTGCTTGAAACAAAGCAGTAAGTAGAAAATCCTACCATGATCTTATTACTTATAGAGCTGATTTGCTGAGTGAAATTTTTTTCGATTTTATTTTTAATTTGAAATTTTGGAATATGGTAACTGCAATAATAGTAAAACTAACGATAATGATATTGATATAACCATATTTTTCGGTGTGCAGATTTGATATTACATAAATTAATAGATCGCGTCTTATAAAGTACACGCGGAGTTCGGGAATATTTTTATAAATATTAAATTTGTTTTAGATCTGGACAAAGTGAGCGATGGACCTTGCAACTAAGACGATCTCTCATGAATGATCATCAACGTCTATAAGAATTCAGCCTTTTTAGAATAAATATCTAATACATTGTGTGATATATCCATAGAAGCATTTGCATACAGTTTATATAACGCTTTTGAATAAAAAAAATTTAATATTACGTAATAAAATTTATTTTTTGTCGAAAAAAATTGTCTTTTTTTCACTATATTTTTAATAAGCTATATGAACCAGAATTGTATTTGAACATAGTATGGATATACTTACAAGGAGAGGATCAGGAAGACCGATTCTATGTATAGATTTTATCGAAACTTTCAGGTTACTTTAGTTTGGTACAAAATGATGACACCCGTGTCTCGGTGTTTTTTAAATAGGCCCTGATGGATTTATAGATATTTACTTATGTTTAGCATGAAATATATATCTATATATGCATATCTATTTACGTTATATATAGATATACCCATTGCTCGTGAATTGTAATCAATATTCAATAAAACGGTGGTACATAGATATTATTATTCTGTACAAAAAGTAATCCCTGAAAGTTTCATGAAAATCTAGGACCCGCATCCCTAATCAATTCCTTGTTAGTACTAACATTTTTATATATAAATATTGAAATTCTTATTCTAAGTCTACATATACTTGATTTTATACATTAAAAAAAAATTCTCTATCTCTTTAAAATTTATTATGTTATATTACTTCCAACATTACATTATACCTATATAAGCTTTTCGAATAAATTTCAAAATAATCAAATTTATAATTCTCATATACGCATACAATAACTTGAATAAATAAAATATAAGATATAGAATATTATAAATCAGTATTAAGCATGTGTAAAAAGCACGTAATAATGCATGGTGTACGAGATTCAGTGTTTTAATATTCTTCTAAACAATAATTAACTGACTTTTAACACTACTTTGAAAAATATTCTGAAAATATATACATGTACTCAGCCTTTAAATCAATTTGAATCATATCTTGAAAATAAAAACAGTTCGATTACTTTCATTTCTACACCGAAGGAATCCAGATCTCTCATAAAAATAGATGAAAAAAATACAAGCAGATCCTTACGATGGTGGGGATTTCCAGTTTTCTCCCTTCGGCCGTTCTGATTAAGTAGTTGCAAAACTTGCTTTCCACCTTAGCATTTTTACGACAGGTGATGATTATTTTTCAATTTACGATATGTTTGCTGCACACATACTTAAATGTACCCAAGTAGTGGGGATTTCAAGTTTTTCGCGCCCTTATATATAAGGTCGATTTACTATATGATTTTGAGTACCTTCGAGCATTTGATTCGCAAGGAAAGTTTAAATTAAAAATGAATTCAGTGATATTATTAAGTTCTTTTGGTAAGATAAAAAAAGTAATGTAAAGTAATATCTAGAAATCTAGAAATTTTGTTTAGTTTTGATATTATAAAAATTAAACTATATTATAAATACACTACTAAAAATAATATATAAAAATACTTGTGACTGAAAAGTGACCTAAATATAACCTTACAACAAACGTTTGTTTTTGAAACTCTATTTTATCACTATCAAAATTTAAATACAAAGAACTAAGCAGTATGCAAGAAATAAAAATATACAATTACCCAATATTAATTCTCTAAATGAGGCCTGCGATGGCTCATTCGGTAGAGCGATGGACTCGCAGTCCGGCGGACCTGGGTTCTAGTCCAAGCGCGGCCGATTGACACGAGCACCACTGAATTTTAATTCATGTGCTTTGTTTAAAAACACATCGCATGCCTCCGTCGCTGATT
>UELU01138854.1:0-19693 GCA_900490025.1 Megastigmus dorsalis
TATATATATATATATATATATATAACTGCAGAGAAATCGATGGGATTATTTTTCGTCTACTCGAGACACGAGGCGACACCGTATATAGCACTTGGCCTTCTCGTGTCTCGATTTCTCAGGGTCCAGGATAATTGGCCTAAAGTGGGGAGGCGCCCGGAGTCGAGATATTTCTCGAAATGCGAGATAGGCAATCTTTACGTAATCCCCTGGATTTTCTAAGTAGAGGCCTTCTCCGGTTTTTCCTTCTACGCCGTAGACGAACTCCCAACCATTTATACGATACCGCGCCTGTATATATAGGCTCGTTTTTCCAAAGATTTTCGCCTCTTTATCGAACACGATGATGCGTCTCATCTCCAACCGTGGGGACACCCGTGTTTTTTTTTCGCTCCGAGAACTCTGTCCGTGAGAGTGGCTACTCGCTTTCGTGGTATATTGTATATATATATTGTATAATAGAAGTAAACTTTGTGTATCTTTTGTATGCGTATAGTTATGGATGATATTCAACACGGGTTAATAAGTAGATACGAATGGCGCGGGAGTCATATATATATGCTTTTGTATACCGCGATGTCTATACTTTATTTTTAGCTGTTACTTATACCGTCGAACTTTCTTTTTTTTAATTGGTCTTCAGCGAGAAATATTGCAATGCATATCAATTTTTAAATTACACTTTTAGCAAATTTTCACGAACAAAATTTGTGCGAAGAAGAAAAATACTTTTGCCGTGCATGGAATCGATCAGAATAAGCGAAGAACAAAACGACCGCGTCTTTATAAGAACCATATATATATATCGAAGGAGAAAGGGCAAAGGATATCGCGCGGCTTCGCAGCCAAAGTCGATCATCGCTACCTTTCAACCCACTGCTCACATTCTCCACACACTCACACACACACACAGACTCGCACAAGATTCACTTTATATATGCGAGCATCGCGCGCGCGCCCCTCGTTCGTTCCATATTCCCAAACGGCCCAAAACGCAAAAGTCACACTTGGCACACACAGCAGCGGCAGCGGAAAAAAAGAGAAAAAGCGAGAGATAGAGAGAGAGAGAGAGAGAGAGAGAGAGAGAGAGAAAGCGAAAAAGGAGCAGCAGGGCGCGCGGGCCGCGGATGAAAAGCTCTCCTCTAGCGAGAGAGATCAGAGGCGAAAGGGTAAAAGGTGGTGTGTGCAGCAGCAGCAGCAGCAGTAGCAGCGTTCTCGAGGCTGTTGCAGAAAGAGGCGATGATTGAAGTGCTCTCTCTCTCTCTCTCTCTCTCTCTCTCTCTCTGTTGCACACTGCACACGCGTACGTGTGTTGCGCGTGTACGGAGTGTACTTATGCGAGCTTGCTCGAGTGCAGTCTCGCGTGCGAATGACAAAGAAGGGCTATAGTGTTGGGCGCTGCGCGAGCGTTATGCACCGGCCAAGAAAGGAACGAGAGGATGGGTGGGGGGATGAAGGTGGCGCGGAGGTAAGGAGATAGAGAGAGTGAGAGAGAGAGTGAGTGGGTGAGTACGTTCATGTTGTGGAACGGAAGATTATAATATGAGTGGATTGGTGCGCGAGTGAAATTGAGATTTTGTCTTGCCCGGTGGGTTTTCCTTTATATTCGTCGTGGAAATCTTCGGAAGTTGTATGCCGGGCGTGAGGCTAAAATGGCTATAGTTGGTAATGTGGTTACATTTCTTGCAGGAAAATGCTATGAATAATCGGAATTTCGCTTTGCAAAAATGAGAAACCTAATCGGAAACTAAACAAATTTCAATTAACGCAATTTAGATAGGCTTGACGACCAAAATCGCGAGAAAAACTCATTTGTAAAGTCCTACTTTAACACATATGGGAAATACGAAAAAATAATCGTTTCTCATCATATATCTTTTCAAAAATTGTCAAAAAGTTAAAAAAAGAACATATATGTTTAAAAAGTGTGATCTTATTTATCATTTAAAGCAAGAAAAAAGAAATAGGTAATCAAAGAAATGAAAGACATTTTTAATAAAGATGTTGGAAAAATAGGTAGGTTATGCGCCTCTTCTCCGATAACTATTATGATCATTAAAGTTTTATATATTTTATTAGTATAATTTAATAAATCCATCCATTATCAGTCCTATAGTCGTCTTAAATGAAATTATCATTTTCGGATCAAGATTTATGAATACTGAAAGCACATTTTTTCACTTCTTTCTATAGTTCCTCAATTGACTTCGTAATATCGATAGAATCTCCTTAAGAATCTTTTATTATGTTATATTAGTTTTGTTTCGATAAAAAGAAAATTAGAAGAACATATATAGTTTGCGACTCTTCCAGAAAACATTTCTCACCAAAAGCAAAAACCAACAACGGCACGGATGGTTTCTTCCAAAAATCCGGCAGTACCGCACTTGGAGCAAAAAAAAAGCGTGCGCAGCATATAAGTCGTAAGCGAAAAATTTACCGCAGAGTGGGTACTCGCAGCGAGTGCGCGCACAGCACAGGAAAAGAGCGATAACGAGATATATAGTGCAGCGGCGGCGAAGAAGAGCAGTCGTAGTCGCTTCGAAATAAAAAAGGGGGAAAAAAAAGGAGCAAAATAAAAATAAAAGAGCCGGAGAGCGAAGAAGGCCTGGCGCAATGCTGCACAAAAGACAAAACAGTCGTGAAGGGGGATGGAGAGAGAGAGAGAGAGAGAGAGCAGGAGGAGGTAAACGCGCTGCAAGTATCGTGCGCGTCATTGTCGTGGCGCGTTTCTCCCTCGTGGTCGCGTAGCCTTGTCTATAATACGCGCACACACACACACACACATATGTATATTCTCGCGCACCACGCACAAAACTGCTGCAGTTTGCGCGCGTGTAGTTGCGTGCACGAATGTGTGTTTTTATTTTTATTTTTCCTCCTCTCTTAAATATGTGTAATCGCTTCTCGGGGTGGGCGCATAATGGCCTCTAGGAGGCTAAAGAAAGAGGAGAGAGACTTGCGGGAAAAAAGGTGCAGGGTGTACATGTATAGAGAGAGAGAGAGAGTCGCGCGGCGACTCGATAATCGAGCAAAGAGGATTGCTCGCTGCCAGCGAATTTTCAAAGGAATGCTTTCAAACTGATTTTTCGGTTATTTTCAATGCGCTTTTTCTTTTTAAAAGAACCAGTTTAAATTAAGTTTTTTTTTTTGTTTAAGGGAAAGTTTATGAATGTTTTTGGGAAGGTATGCGACGGGACTTTTATTGTATAGTCCTTTGATGGAATAATATTGTTCACTATCACTGATAATAAACTCTTTGTTAAGGGAGTTCTCTCGATACGTAGAAAGTCAAGCACATAATTCACTGGATTTAATTTCTCTCTTATTTCATAGCTAACCTACAGTACTTTAAACGCATTGTTAAAAATTAAAAAATTTTTACTCTGTTACCAAAAAGAAAAAAATTCGTTAAATTCTCATCGTCGCAATTACTTATTGTAATAGGCAAAAAGGGAATCTTTCCCATAAGACCGCGTGTTAAAAAAGCAATAACAAAAATATGTTTTCTCGACATTGAGGTATACCCTAACCTCGCTAAATTTTAACGGTAGCTTCTTTAGACCTATAATTAGCCAAGTAAAAATTTGTAGGCCATTCGCCAGCATTAATTCGCTTACTCCAGAATTCCAGAACTTCCTTAAATTAATATTTCTAAATTATGCTGGTTACTCGTCGCATGAATAATAGGATTTTTATTAATTAAAATAATGTATTTATTGGAGAAAAATATTCATCGAAGTTACCGATAATCTTCATGTTCCATTGCGAAAAAATTAATTTAATATATTCTTTTCACCTTTCTACAAGTTCCCAGAATTTCCCCGATCCAAAATCCCGCAACAGCATCATGAGAGTTACTGTACCTCGATGTGTATAATCCACGCGAGCGCAATATGTATGGATGCAGGCGAAGCTAGAGTGCAGGGGAGCAAAAGAGCAGCGATCTAGAAAAACTGAAATAAAGGCAGACAGGGGAGCAGTAAGAGAGAGAGAGAGAGAGAGAGAGAGAGAGAGAGAGAGAACAAAACTCTCGCGCCCCGGAACAAAGCCTTCCGCCGGATATCTTCGACTTGCAAGTGATTCTCCTCTCCTCTCGTTTGCCTTTGTATATATGCTCGTATATATCTACACCCGGGCGTCGGGGATGATGCGCTGTTTCTTTTCGGCTGCTCTCCAAGGCATACACTTTGTACAGCTGCAATGTGCATATCCAGTGAGTAAAGCGACCATGATTGCGACAAGGCTGCTGATGATGCCGCGACGTTGAGAGATGCTGCCATTCGATGCGGCTCTTGCTTAATGACGGCTGGTGCGGATTAAATTTCCTTGATTCGATTGGATTATCTTTAAGTCTGTAAGAGATGTTTTAGAAATGGATTTGCGTTTGTAAAATGAACAGCGCGGAGATGCGTTTTAAAGCGTAGAAGATATAAACCAACATAGAATATTAAGAATATGCTCTGATGCATTTTTAATAGTCTAATTATTTAAATACTTAAATTTAAAATAATGACAATGAATAGAAAGTTTGAGAAAAATTAATACTACTGATGCAACCGTGTGCTTAACAAGTTATGTGTAAAATTGGAAATGGAAAGGTACAGGAGTTGGATTTCAGAAGATCGAAGGGCTAAAATGAAAGATAATGCCGTTATTTAAGCACCAATAAATATTATTTTCCGTTTTTCGTTTGAAAAAAAAAACAAAAAAAAAAACAATTATTTCGACTTTCATCCGCTGAGGTTTAATTATTATTCTTGCTTACTTTTAATCTTAGGAACCTGCACGAATTGAAAGATCGAAAGTCTAAGACGCACATTAACACCTTTCAGTTATTTGTTTCGCGTATAATTGCAGCAGTCAATTTCGTAGTTGGAGCCGCTTTTCGGTTTTTCACTGGTACAATTGCTATTGTTGTCGATGCGCAAGTAATATATTTCGATACATCGTTTTCGATATAATAAACTTATTGAAACGCTACTAATTTCTCGGTGCGATTGTTTTTATACATGCATGCGAGCTTCGCCCTTTACAGATAAATCGAAACCAAATTTCTAATATGAATTCATATTTTAGAAAGTCTTTTGCATCCGCGCTTTGGTATCGTTCGTCGAGAAATTCGAAGCATTTATCGCAAATCGAATTTGGTGTAGCAAAGTTTCCAAGAAAAATGGCATTTCTCTTGAAATCCTTGCCACTGCAAATAAACTTTCCGGCATCGAGCGTAGATCACGCTATATAGTAAAGTTGTGCCCAGCGGAAGAACACGCGCGCTTGCGGCCTCCAACCGCGAAACGATAAGAAACAAACTCAATAGGACACAATTTATATTAGATCCCTCCGGGCACTGTCCTCTTAAACACACACGAATCTACCTATATATACACACATACACAGATCTCATTGATAAATTTGATGGTTACCATCGTTGCCCGGCCGCATAAATCGTTCATATCGCGGTGCACATCACCATCGAGGATCGGTACAACCCTATATAACCCGCTCCCCCCCTACCACGCGGTACAACATTATTATTACACACTTCCACTATAGTAATCGTGCAGATAGTCCAATACGCTCGATCTCAGCTTTTGGAGCGATATCGAGCGGGCGCACGGCTGTTCGGAGAACGTCATCCCGGGGCTGCTGCGTTATTGCGTGGACGTGACTACCGCGTGGGAATTGGGCGGCGGTGGCGGTGGCGGCGGCGGCTGCGGATGGACCTGGTGAGCCATGAGTCCGTGGGCAGCCGCCGCGGCGGCCGCCGCCTGGGCGTGCGACTGGTGATGGTGATGGTGGTGCGAGTAGAACAGGGGCTGGGGATTCGAGGGATTGCAGCCCGAGCCACCGACCGCCACGGGATGATGGGGCATACCCGAGCCGGCCGAGCTGACCGACGTCGGTGGCGGCTGGACACCCACGCCCGAGCCCATGCTGCTGCTGGAGGGCACGACGTTGCCCATCGAGGCCTCGTGGTAGAGGATCGGCACGCGCACCAGACGCTGATGGGCGTGGACTATGCTGTTCGTCTCGATTTCCGCCGCTACCTGGCGCTTCCACTTGTTGCGCCGGTTCTGGAACCAGATCTTCACCTAAGGGACAAACGCGAGGCATTAGCTCGTGCTTTTACTACGCTGAAAAACCCTTTGGTTGGGAGATCCAAAGCTTTGGTCACCGCAACCGAAGCGTATGGACGAATATAGGTCTTCCAAGGCTTTGGTTGTGGCAACTAAAGCTTTGGTTGCGAGATCCAAAGTATATTTGACAATCTCGCTATGCGACAACCACTTGGATCTCGCAACCTTATCGAATGGATGCTACAACCAAAGCTTTGGGCATCGCAACCAAACCAAGGGAACTAATGATTTTGGTTGCGACAACTAATACTTTGTTAGTTAAATAAAGTCTTTGGACCTCACAACTAAATACGGGCCAACTAATTACTTTGGTTGCCACAACCAAAGCTTTTGTTTCCGTGAAGGCATTCTGAATTAGAACTTAGAACAAACTATACAAGCTTAATTTACTGGAATTGCAAGACATTTACGGGCTACATGACTAGTGTTAAGTCCCGAGTCACTGGAACAGTGGTTCTGGTAATGCGGGAGTCGAACCAGGTATTCAATGCTATACTAGACCGTAGCTGACTAAATTTATTTATTTTCTTTATTCATGATTTTCTATTTTATATATATTAATTGTTTTATATTCTTTTAACACTAGAATTGATATTGACAAAAATCTTACTTTTACTCAACTAAGAACTCAGGACTTGGCACTAGTAACATGGGTCTCAATAGTGACTGTTAACTACGCCTAGTTTTTTTAACTTTAATTTTTTCCGGGAAAAATGTGCACACTGATCAAAGTGAAAGATACACGAGGAGAAACGAGAGAAACTCTCACCTGCGTCTCGGTCAGTTTGAGGGAGTTCGCCAGAGCGGCTCGTTCCGTCGACGAGAGATATCGCTTCAGGTCGAATGTGCTCTCGAGCTGAAATACCTGGCTGCGCGAGAAGACCGTGCGCGTCTTCTTCTTGCGCTTGATGCTGTTCGAGTCCCGGCCGTCTATGCCCACCTGGACAGATTGGCCGTTGCCGTTGCTGCTGCCGTGAAGTCCCGACGACCTCGACGGATTGTCGTCGTCCTGATCGTTGTCCGGACCGTCGTCCACGTCGCCGAGGTCGTCGTGCGAGCCTTCGTCGCCGCTCAACGGACTGCGCGAGCGTTTCGCCCGATCCTCCACCATTACGTCGTCCTCGAGGTCTTCTACAGAGAGATTAAACAGAAAGGTATGAGGCTCCGTTAGCATTTGGTCGGACTTGGAAAGTATTTGCTTATATACGTAATTTCTAAATTTTCGTTGAGCTTGGGAGTAAATTGAGAAGACATCATTCGTACACACTTATATATGTTTATTTTTTTTTTCCAATTGCCCGCAGGTGAAATTATTCAGGAATAAAAACAAAATAGCGAGGCAACTGCTATTTCAGCGCAATTTTTCGTTTAAAGTCCTTTGTTATCCTAAAAATGTCCTATAAAATTACAGTCCCAGCATATTAGCTAAGCAGTTTTGTCCCTTCATTACATTTATTACAAAAATACTCGTCATCTACCTTTTGATCTAGCGGTCTCATTTCTTTCAAACAACATTTTAATTTCGCTGCAATAAAGGTATGACAATTTTTCCCTCCCATCAAAAAATCATTTTATGAAAATTCGTATCCCCTGTAACACCCATCATCGATGAATAATAAAAAAAAAAAAGGAAAAAAATAAAACACGGAATTTTATCCAAAATTTGCAAAACAAAATCTTTTCCTGCGAGAACACGCGCGGCGTTTGATCTGCTTTTAACGGCGATCCCGGGTAAAACATCCGCGGCCCGGCGTTTAATGGAAAGTTTTTCCGCTGAAATATCGGAGCCGGCATCGGCAAAGCCAGCGCAACGAAGGGGGGCGAACCGGTTCGGTTTTTGGACAAACGCGTTAAGCCCACCCTCAGCGCCGTTATACGCCCTTTAACGTAAAATGTCAATTTGCGTAATTCTTCGTCAATGGAAGCGATACAGATTATTCGCATCAGCGAAATAAAACGAGATAGAGAGAGAATGGGGCGGCCAGTCGCGTACGCGCGGATCGATCCGACGGCCGCGGCATCCGCTGCAGATTTCGCGCCAATTAAGTGACTCTCGCGTGCGTGTATGTGTGTGTGCGCGCAGAACACGGCATTTCCGATGAATTATGATGGCCTCGTGCATTAGTGCCTCTGCGGCCGCGGTCGCATATAAGCACGAAATTACTGAATATACTTTGAGCGAGGCTTTGCGGGAGCTTTGGTAAAAAATAAATTGCCCGATGTTTATTGGATGGGAAGTTTTGCCCAGGCTGAAATATTTGATGGTTTGTAATCAGGGATATGTTTATTTGCGAAATTGCTTGTAGATTTTTTTGTGTTGAAGCATAGAAAAAGTGCGCAATATTTCGTATTTAATTTTTATCAGCGTATCATATACAAATCTCTACTTTATAAATTTTGAGCCAACTATAATCTATGTGATTTATTTTAAATATTGTTTCTATTCTTTATTTTATTTGATCGTGCAGTTAAATTTGTACAATCGCATGCTGGGTCTATAGATATTCAGATTATTTGGTGCAATAAAATTAATTATATACGTATGTCATCGTTGAATCGATGAAAATTTCATTGAAATCATTGTATACTGATTAGGTAAATTATTTTGCATGTATTATTGCTGAATTGACAAATTATTGTATATTCATCAATATATTCATTAAATAATACAGGATTAATTTATAATTATTTATTTTATCATAAATACTCATGTTTCTCATTAAATGTGAAAGTCTCATTTTTCGGTGTTAATTTTTAAAATTATGCGCGCGTGTAAAAATATTTATCGGATTCTTTTTTTTTCATCCAAATTCAACGTAACATTACACTTTTCAAATTTTAAAATAGTTTTTCAATTATGAGTTATACCAGAGATGGTTCAAGTTATTTTCGAGAGTAATTATTATCAATATTAATTAATATAATAGAATAATGATTGTTCATTATAATTAGATATTTATGGGATTAATTAGGATCCTGATATATATTTCGTGAAACTAAGCTTTGAATAATAACACCCGTTTATAATTGATAGTTGATATTAATTCATAAATAGTTACGATTGTTCCTCAAATGGATATGCTATTTTATCAAAAGTTTAGAGAATAGAGGAGGAATTCACACTTTATACAGTTTTTCACGCCAAATTATGTCTTTTATACTATCAAACATTCAATTTAGATTAGTTATCGAACTTTTTATTTAACAATTTATGATAAGCTACGGAATATTTAGAAGTATATAAGAAGCTTTCTTAGGACTCGTTATTCCGGCCCTTGATGATAACACCAAGACTTATCGATATATGTCAAAATACAAGTATGCATATAAATGAAAAATGAGGTTGAATTAACAATGATTTAATAAACAGCTGATGGAAACATTGTTTGTTCAATGGAACACATTTTCCCTCGGTCAATTTTGTTCTATCCGCACAAAATCTAATAATTCTAGCTCGTTTCTACCTCAGGCAACTGGAGCGATAAAGGAATTTCAAATTCTTCTTCTATATCCAATATATACGCTCGTCTATATACGCGTGGAAACGAGCGGCGTCGGGTGGACTTTTTGCAGCAAAAAAAATAGCGCTCTGAAAATATTCCGCGCCCATCGGCTATATAGTCATCGATGGGGATGGTCTGGCGGCTGGGCTATTGCGCCGTAACCGCGCGCCAATTGATATTTAATCCGGCGTTCGTTAGTTACGCGAAATTGGGATCGATCAAAGCCATTTTCAATCGTGATTTTTTCTCCTCCTCTCCGTTACATATACACCCGACATGAAAAAAAAAAGTTGCCGCCGGCTCGCGTGTAACACACGGGCATGGAATGCCAGTCTTTGTTACGTACCCGCGATTAATGTGTGGCCGGTAGCGGCGTAATTGAAAAAAAATTAACGTACTATGAATCTCTTGATTTTGCGATTTTATAACTTTCGACTACGTCGATTGCCTTTTTTTTCTCGTTGCGCTGACTTCCCTTCTCTCTTTTTTTTTTACAATCAAATTATTGGGTGAATTTTAATATGGCGTGTGCTTTAGGCTCGTTAAAAAAAAGGGGAGTACGATATTCGCGCGGGGGTGAAGCCGTGCGTTAATATTGATTAAAAATACAAATTTCCGCATTAATTATTTCGTAGCGCAAAATTTTACGCTCGCAAAAAGATATGCAAATGCACACATTACGATTGACGAGCTTTTTACCGCAGCAAAGGTATCATCTGATGATTTTCATTTTTTTACCATTAAAAACTCATGTATATCCATACCTTTCCGTATAATTTACCAAATGTGCATCTTTTTTTAAAATTCATTTTAAAACAATTCTATACCAAGGGTAAATTGTATCAACATTACAGTGATATTCCGTCGCTATTATACTTTTTAACCCGAACCCCCCGCGAGTGTCCAATGGTCATCACTGTAAAAAAAAGCGTTCCATTTGTTTTACACTAATCGCGGCAGGGCTTCGGTTTCGCTTCGAAAATTCCTCCCGTCCCTCTCTCTCTCTCTGGTTCGAACTCGGTTAATCGAATGATCGAGACGATTGTAAACAAAAGAGAAAGAAAATCACGCAACTCTGGTATAGGAGCTAAAATAAAGAAATTAAAAGACACTCGCCTCGTTGTGTGCTGCGACAAACGCGCGGCAAGAGGGAGAGAAGAATTAGTGTGTGTGTAGGTGTGTATGTGTATACAACAACGCACACCAGGTGCGTGGGTAGGGCTTCGCCAGGGCTTCCGCCACAGCAAACCAACGTCGATCGCCTTACCCGTCGATCGTTTTGCTCGGCAGCCACCTTTCTCTCTCTCTCTCCCTCTCTCTCTCTCTCTCTCGCTCGCTCTTGCTATAAGTACCTAGGCCGCACTTACACTAATACTTGCGACGGAGCACAGTCCTGTATATATATATATATATATATAGAGAGAGAGAGAGATAGAAGAAAATGCCCTTGTCGATACAGCACATTACCGCCGTCGGCCGATTAACCTTCCTAAGGTGTCTCGGTCTTCCTCATCCGTCGAATAACATTGCGCCTCTATCTCTCATTCAGACCAAGTATATGAGCGATTCCACGTTAAGTGGCGCGGTTAATACTGGGAAAATCCTCGGGGCTTGGTAAAGAAGCTCAAGTGCTTCGTCTTAGTCGTTGTATCTCTACGTTTCAGGACTTTTGTATTGTTTTTAAAGACACGAAGACTTTGACGATTACCAATAAAGATGTGCTAATTGAAGTACTTGGATATTTTTCTATATTTTCATTGATCGTGCATGGCAAGTTGATGCTTTATCGACAATGCTATTATCACAAATAAGTAATTATTGAATCGATCTGTGTTGTAATATTTCAACGTTTCATCGTTACGAATTATTAGCGATATAGAAAATTTGGGACTGCTGAACGAACGAAGAGACTGCTTCGTACACTTGCTCGCATTTAAAGACGATTAAAATGGTTGAGGCGCAGTCGTTTGCGCGATGAGTAGGTTATAGGTATATATATAGAGTAACGAGTATTTCGCTCCCTCAGCTTCGTCTCTTTCTCGGCCAGAAACGCCAAGCGCGCTGCGGGGCTTCTGCATCAAACTAAGTCTTAATAGCAACTTGCTTCCGTTTTTCTTGTTTTAAGCCTCCATTCACTCAGGTCCCTACTCTCACTCTTGTTCTCTACCCCTCCGCAGCTCGACGTGTAGTCGTGTCTTTAACGAGACGATAAATCGGCTAATTTCACTTGCGGCTATTACAGTCATTTGCCAGATAAATAATCTCGTATACTTTCTTACGCTTTACAGCGACGGTCGAATTTACGGTGAAATCCACCAAGTAGATTAGGATTTAGTAAATTGTTCTAATTTTCCGTGTACACGATGAATGTAATAGTTGGGTGTATTATAATCGAATCCGGACTGATAAATTAATGTAAGGAGATTAACGGAGCGACGCGCGATGTATCAATTTTGATGAAATTATGATGGATGTTTTGATACTATAGTAATCCGGTGGTTCAATTTTGATTTGATAGGAATCAATGAGTTGAAATAACTTAATGTGATTAGAGTTAAACTGTCGGAGCTGTCGCGGCATAGTCAATCGTAAAAACAATTTAATATTTTTTCCTGTTACGTAACAGAGAAAACACTTTGTTTCCTTACATAATTCGAGTTGTAGTGAAATAGCTTACCAAGAATATGTCAGTCTTCTTACGCCTTCGATATATATATATATATATATTGGTTTCGCAATATCCTACTTAAGCTTGAGCTACATATTGACAGTGAAGCTTAAATTTTATAAATTCATTCTTTACCCCACTTTATGCTTGGCATTCTTTCAAAATCCTTTATCAATATTAATTAGAAAAGCTGTACGGTCAGCACTTAATTAATCGAATCACCCAAAACTTTGCGATGACGGTATAATTTGTTATCGACTAGCTCTAGCGCATTTACGAAATTAACCTATGCATACACTCAACAACATTTTCAACTCTGCGTGCGAGCTTCCATATGTGAGCATTTGTACGCGCAGGTGAAAAAAAGTAGTAAAATCTTATTGCGAAATGTGAGCGGCGCCTATATAGTATGCGAGCACGCAAATCGCACTTAAAAACTTGCGTCGGTGGTTTTATCTTGTTGTTAAAACGTCGAGTAAAAATACACTCTTACAGTCGGTGCTCGGGGCAATGTAAACTGGATTGTTGAATGGTCAATAAGCGCGGGTCATTAATTGGATTGGCCAAGCACTATACGTACAAGTGGGGATCTGCATAGCTAATGCGAGAGGCGCGGCGGGCTTGTATATAGCGGCCGAGCGCGACAGAAATATTTTATTCCCAACTGGTCGCCGCGACGTTGACGATATTTCGAGCTCGACTCTTATATATAACTATTGCAGCCATAGTTTTTTTTTTCTTTTTTCATCGCTTGTGTTGTATTTCGTTATACGTTCATATGGACACGCAATCGAAATGAGTTTATACCGCATTTACGTGATAAATATCCGCGGGTAAAAATCATACTTTTATTTTTAGCGGAAAATGTATATAGTTTGAATGGATTTTCCTGTATACCTTTTTGGACAAAAAATAAAGTAATTTCGCTTTTACAGGATAGTATTAATTTCTTGGTGAGCAAGGATCGAAAATGAACGACTAATTATCATATGCTTTTTTCACCTTTTTCGCCTTGAAAGTATAAAATAATTTTACGAAACTTTTACGCGCTATCAATGAGATAATAAAATTAACGCGCACGTAAATGTGAATTCTTTACCGAAAACAGAAGACAGAATTTTATTAATATCGCAGGATATCCAATGCTCCGAAACACAGTATGTTTTGCATCCCCTATTTAGAAGACCAAAAGAAGCGAAAAAAAAACAGGAAAATAATGAAAACTTTTCGGGTCGAGTTAAAAAGCACCCAGAAATTCTCGCCCAAAACTCCGCGCGCGCAGTCATCGTTCTTTTACATAATCACATACATAAAAAAATGAATCTGTTTTGTCTATCTGCAAGCGCCGCTCGTTCGTGCAATAAAACATTTGTCGATGGGGGTGACTGTGACCGGCCACACACACGGAAAACGAATCAGGTTTCAAGTGCTTTTGCGAATTCGATGATTTCAAAGGTGGGATAGAGGCCGCGGATGCGTTATTTCTCTCTCTCTCTCTCTCTCGGTCGCTTTTTTTTCCCAACCACCCTCGACTGCAGCACACCGCGACCAGCATGGATTACAGCGGTGCCACTGCAGTTTTTCTTTTTCGGCACGCGCGATCGGATGGATACGTTTATTTTCGATGCGACGATCGTGTGTTATTTTTTTTTGTTTTTTTTTTGTTTCGTGCTCGCTGACTCGGCCGCAGTATTCGAAGCCCGGCCGCCGCGCGACGACGAGTCTCGTCAATTTTCCAAGCGCGACAGGGATTTTTACTCGATTCCCTCTCACTCGTTCGCCGCCGGATACTTCGTATAAACACACACATACTGTGCCGTTGTGTGCGAAGTTATAGACAAATCGGCGCGAACGGGGGGATATGGGTGTATAAATGATGCAGAGTCTGTCATGCGAGTGCCACCACTGCTGTTGCTGTTGCTTTTGAACGCGCGGTTCTTTGGTTAATCGACTCTTTGTATGTGTGTGTATATGTGTTTGTTTTTTTACGATCTTTTGAAAGTAAAGCTGTGTTTTATAAATTAATTGTCAGTTATTATGATGATTTATGTATACATTAATATGCGCGGGTCAGGCGTGTTCGGCACTGGATATATATTGGTCGCGACAAAGTTATCCCGCGCGGTGGTAAATAAATGCGCGTTGAAACTGTGCGGGAATTGTTATTATTCGACGGGGTTTATAGGATCGCTTGCAGTGGAACTGCTCCAGAAGAAACGAGTCCGTTACAGTTGGGGAATATTGTAACATTTTACATCGATTATAAACGCGCGATAGGATCGTTGCGAGGTATGGGTATACTGTAAAAAAAGTATTTTCTTTTTGAAAATTTTATCATTTGAATGAACTATCGCGATGCCACTTTAGCGTAGAATTTCCAAAGAACATGAGTAGGAGTTACGTGGTCGAACATAAGTGCTATGCAAACACACAGAGCAAGCTGCCGTCCTAAAGCATATTTGTTGAGTACACAGATTAATACTAGTGGACGCACGAGTACGTTTGTATAGGATTTTCGAACAACCACATCAGGGTGTTACTAATCCGGCATTAGTGAGATCAGATAATGCGAAAAATGTGCACTGGTATCTGAAATTTTTTTTTTTTGACAAATTTTCGAAACTTAAAACTTTGGCAGGCATCTATGTCATCTATAATACAGATAAGACGAATTCCTTTTATGCAAATAAGTATTTTTTGTTAGCAACTCGCAATGCGTTGGCGTTGCCGTAATCATTTTTATACATAACGTGATGATGACTGTTTGAAGCGTTTAATGCCGCGAAAAAAATTACACCAGCACGTAATAATTACATATTTTATCCGGAATCATAATGTGCATTATAAGTAGATAAGTAAAATGTTCAATTTACAGTTATTTCTTATTGGCCAATTATAATGAAACAAGAATAATTTTATAGATTATTTAATTTAATTTATTTCACAGTCGTAAAATTTTACTAAAATGTGCATTTAATATAAATTTTATACTTTATTTCGCGCGGAGTTTAAATATTCTTTCGCAAATTGACGCCGTATATTTTATTTTTTAATTTTACCTCTTTGTGACTTTATATTCAATTACATTTGCATACAATTATATTTTTTATAGAATAAGAACAATATTTCATTTTATGTACATTTCAATGTGCACCAAAGCAGGAATTTAGATAACCAGCTCTATTTCACTGTGCAATGAATCGTAAGCAATCAATGCAAGCACCACAATTTACACTCGCCAAGAACATTCCAATAATGTTTTTTTTTTAGTAAAGTACATCGGAGTTCGCGGAAGTAGCTCACCTCGTTTTGGAAAGCAGGCCGGGGCAGGACTGATCCTACTGAAGGATCCAGCAGCATCGCTAGGCGAGGGATGCTCGAGCGCCTGGAGTCCATGCGGTCGGTTCCAGGGGAAGGACCAGGCAGCGGGTCCGCGTAGTCCGTCGGCCGCAGCCGCTTCGGCCATGTCCGACTGACTGGCAACGACGACGTTTCCCAGTGCGGTAGACGCCGCGGCAGCGAGTCTCGAGTGGTGCTGGTGCTGCTGGTGCTGCTGGTGCAGGTGCTGGAGCGTCGTGGGGAAGAAGACGCTGCCGACACCGATGCCAACTGGGTAGCGGCTCGCTATCAGCGACGACATCAGGCCCAGCCTGCCGACACACAGAGAGAAAGCCCGGATTTTCGGATTAGTTACTTATACGGAGAGGGAAGAGGAGAATAATGCGTTTGTTATAACGAAGATGTGGCGGTCGAAGAATTGTATATCGGTGAAATTGATATGCTACGTCGATGGGTTGGGTGTATGTTTGAGTATACCAGCCTCGGTTGATTGGTATGGGTGCTCCTATACTGTAAAGTAATATGTGCTTTGTTTAGCAAATGAAGGGTGCAGTAAAATGTATGGTAGATTTAAGGAATAGAAGATGGGAGATAGTTTGTATATTAATACACGAAGCTGGGATTGAGAGTAAAAAAGGGTATAATTACATGGTTTAAAAAAGCCAATCTTCATTAGAAAATTATTTTCAGATCATATATTATTGCACGAAAAAAACATTTTTTATAATATGGTTTGAAAATGATTTTTTTGCCTAGCGGGCCGAAAGTACCACTTTCCCGCCCGGGGCGGGTTTGAGAATTTCGGCCTCGCTAGGCAAAAAAATAGTATACACACCATGGGAAGTAAACAAGAATGCCTCAGATCGCATGGAAATTGTCACCCGAGCCGAAGGCGAGGCTATCCTTACTTTTCCTCCCTAGATGTGTAATGTACTATTGCACCATGAACATTAAAAATAGACTGTTTTTGACCTGCAACTGTACTTTCTACCCTTAAAATGTCTTGAATTGATATCGTCAACAGAATGAAATTTCACATGGACTTATTTTTAATAATAATTCTTTTGACGATATACAATTACGGACGGATGCGAGAGTTTCATATCAACGTTTTTAATTATCAATGCGAGCCTTTTTCTGTCCAGATCGCTAAAAAACGCACTTGCAGCAAACTCGTTCCATACGACATATGTGTGCAAGTTTCAATGGTAATGCTTTCACAATGCATTATTAATAAATGAAAATATAATTATTATGTTTATCGTTTTAATGCAGAGATCTTTTAGCTTTATGCAACATATTTGTATTTCAATGTTTGAAAATATTCAGTTTTAGTTAAATTTTAACCCTCCCCCCCCTCTCTTATTCCGGGGAGGGGTGGGGATGGCGAGTGTGTCGTGTGTTTGTAAATAATCTGACGCTTTTGTCTCAAATTTTCGTTTATTAATTAATTATGGAAATAAATGAAAACATTCATTTGTGAAACGACGTTTATAGATTTTCCGTACTCTCCTTAGTGAATTATCAATAACCTTTTACGCGCGCCAGGTAACGAGGACAATGTTTAAAATGTCTGTTTAAATTCATTCAAATATTTGCAGCATCTTTATTCGAAAATAATAATACGTTAATACTTTTTTAATTACTCCTTGGATTATGAAACACCAAGGTTTTCACAACTCGATTAATTGTAACGTCAATTTATGTTTCGCAAAGAGCCACTATGTGATAATGAGTATGTACAAAAAGTAGATTCATCGTTCGATTACGGCGATAAATAACGGCAAGCGTGTCTCGCCTCTGCCGAAATGCCATACGCCAGATTTCGTCGTTAACGCGATTTGCGAGACGAGAATTAAGCTACACACCCATCAGAGGCAAGGAAATCGATTGATCCTCGTCGAGAAGGTAATACGAAACTGCCTGTTTAGCATTAAGAAGATCGATTCTTAGGGTCTGCTGTACATATATATAGGTATATTGTCGTGGCTCAATCGAGGTCGAGTGTATATGTATATGTATGGGCAATGCAGCACAACTGCCCTATACGGACAATTGAAGGTGACGATTGGTTCGCGCGCGCGCGACTGCCTAGCCAAGAAAGAGAGACAGACGTCGCGTCGGCTATAGCTCGCTATTCCTCGATGGGAGCTTACATATATATATAGGATGGGGAGCGCGCCCTAAGGTGGTGCGTATATGGACGAAGTTGAACGCGTCGTATGTATACGGGAGGAAGAGGCTTCGCGAAGCCCTAGGACTTTTTCCGCGCGCTCCCCCCTGCCGACTGTATACATTTTCCCCCTTGTCTCCTCTTTCTTCTTACCTGTCTTCTTCTTTTTCTTCTTCTTCGTTTTTTTTACTGTCTTCTCTCTCTCTCTCCCTCTGGACTTCTTATATTCTTTTAATTCCCACTGCAAAAACGCTTTGTCTTATTTTAGCGGTAAATTTTATTTTCTCGAGGCGATCTACTCGAGAGCGAGGAATTCGGAAAAGTTTGTCTTCACTTCATAATTTTTCTCTTTTGTTTGCAATCGTCGTTGATTCGTATAGCTTACGTAAGAATGGTATAATGGTATGCAGTGTTTTAAATGTTTGAATATTCTATAATAAAGGGCATTAAAATTTCAACCCCTAATCGTCTCACAAAGGTTATACTTTTTGGAACTTCATCGAGCCTGTATGTTAAACCCTCTCATTATGCATATGCGATAGATACACGCAGAGGTTCAAGTGTGGCTGAAGAACCAAGTTACAAAGGATGATCTTAGGTCTCGTTTATGCACACGCGTACGTTCGAGGGATATCCTCTTGCGATCCAGCTAAGAAAAAATACATATAGTAGCTGTATATATATATAGGTAAATGGGCGAGGGCGCGAAAAAGACGAGGGCAGCGTCTCGGCTATATATCCCGGTACACGCGCAGCATCAGCTATACATAAAAGAGGAGAGAGAGAGAGAGAGAGTGGCGAGATTCGGTTGCGTCTATATATATGTATACATCACACGCAGATGCCCCGTGGAAAGATAAAAGAAATCCGACAACCGCCTTTACTTGTTTTGTGTAAGCACGCGGGGTATAGCCTTTGCTGGCTGTGCAGGTATAAACAGCCAAACAGCTTACGTTCTTTAAACACACGAATTGTCTCTCTCTCTCTCTCCTCATAGCTCTTACCTCCCTCCTTCTCTCGGTTTTCGCGCGCGCGCTCGCTCGCTCGTCTTTTCTCTGCCTCTAATGCATGTATGCTCCGATAGATACAGTATGTATACATGTATATAGTTGCGCTGTCGGTTTTGCTTCGCTAACTTGGTTGGCACGCTGATTTTAGCCAAAGAGAGAGCGAGCGAGTCGAGGGTACTTTAACGTCGCTTGCGCGCACATACGAGGGATGGCTTTGGTCGAGTAGGGCTGACTGTTCGAGCGCGGTTATATACCGATGGTAGACGCGGAGCCGGTGCGATGCTGTTGAGCCTTGAGAGAACTCGAGGTGAACGAGGCACTTATGCTATGGCTGCGAGAGTTCCACTAGATATATCATCGGGATGCAGGGAGCGCACGAAGAGTTTTGTATCGGTATTATGGGATGGAAAATGGGACAACATAAGTATACGATAAAGCATCTGTTAGTTTTACAATTTTTGGAACATTATTTTTTGGAGACTTAATTTTTATACACAAGCTGCAAATATGTGGTGCCTGAAAGTGATGGAAAGCCTAATGCATTCGCACAGTCGTCCTCTTAGCAGACAAACAAAAAGTCTATCAATTATTCCCGCGCCGACTGATGACTCTAGCCTTCAGCTACGAGTATTTATAGATCATTCCCAGATTTTGACTTGGCCTGCAACGCGACAATAGACCCTAATTAGCTAACCGCGGATCGTTCACGTGGTCATATATAGGAGCTCGAGAAAAGAGTATTTTCTTTTTTATCTCCTCGAGGGCCCCACATATACAAAGATAGTGTCGCACAGAAGAACTGCGGAAGAAGAGACAGCGAATCATGTCGAAAGATTTGAATTTCCTGGACGAGGTATACACAC
>UELU01138854.1:19713-90934 GCA_900490025.1 Megastigmus dorsalis
CACACACACACACACACACACACACATATATGTATATAGCTCTCGGTTCCCGATATATTCGCGCAGTTCTAGCGAGGCATTCGTTAACGAACGACGAGCCGCGACTCGGCTGCCGGCGCACGCTTTCCAGGCAACTCGATACCTTTTGTTGTGCATCGTTACGTCGAGTATAGTTATAAAGCCGGGACGAGAGCTGCTATACTACCGCCGCCGCTGCTGCTGCTGCTGCTGCTGCTGCTGCTGCTGCTGCTGCCTGCCACTGCGGCCTGTTATACGTCGAAAGTGGTCGATTGCGCTCGGTGGTTTACTATCTGCTATACGCGCGGCGGCGGCGGCGGCGACGGCGGCCCTCCCGTGTATAATTGAAGCCTTAGGGCAAGGGGAGAGAGAGAGAGAGAGAGGGGGAGAGAGATGGAAAGAGTCGCGCGGCGAAGCTACTTTTCACGGAGTCTGCCGCTATCGCTGGAGGGTTGCAGTTGCTTCTGCTGCAGGGGTGAGGATAAGATGACGGCCAGACGAGGCTATTGCTTATATTCCGAGAGCTCGAACGAAAGCGAACGCGGGAAAATTAGTCCGCTCGAACGAGTCTTCGCGACGGCGCTCAAGGATTTATCTTCGCTCTCTCGACTATTTGGGTGTTTTTGTCGATGAATCCGTACAATGCGATTGCCTGTCGTGTCGATATAACGTATCTCGCAATTAGGCAGTATTGGATGCTAAATGTGTAAATTAGAATGCACGAATGAATTCCAGAATAAGATCTTCGTGGTTTCGTCGAAGCTCGTCAAGAGCTGATTATCGATGTCTTTGTGATTCATCCGAGTTGAAAGCTTGTCGGAATATATAGGCTCTAGTGAGTTTTCGAGGTCTAAGATTCAAGTTTCATCGTTAAGGTGATTCAAAGGGTGGTTCAAATGACAATTACTCAACTTTTTTTCTTTAATCGATGCTACGCGCGCAACTCGTTCAACGCAAAATACCCTGTGTACTTTATATACATACGTAAATTATACTTAAGCCCCGAATACAATTTTCTTTCGATTCTCGGGCAGTGCATCAAATGTAGCCAATCGATCAAAGGAAAGAGAGAGAGAGAGAGAGATGATTATTATGTCGTCGACGTGTGTCAGGCCTTTGAGGAGTGTCATTGCGATGACCCAACAATAAGTTATTGCCTTATTGGCTTTCATATAGACCGAGTCGGTTAAATCCGCTGATTGGCTTCGCTACTGCTATACCAGCAGCTGAGCGCCGGATTACTTCCTAGCATGCACTTCCTCCACGGTTACTGCTTCCTACGGCTTTACTTTTTAATTTCACTTCTGCTCATATATATATATATATATATAATTTCTCCTTATAATATATTAATTGCAATGTTTCCTCGAGATCCACCCGTAGCCACTTTTCATAAAAAAAGACGTTTGGTTCGATCTTGTTCAAAGCATCACTCAAGTTATCCCAAAGTGAATTTCAGCCATCGGTCGGTATACATTTCAAATCAATGTCTATCGACGACGCGCGTTATCAGCCGCACGCGCAGCTTTCGATGTATCTCCACCTGAACCATTACTGCGGAGCAAAAGCTCTAGAGCCCGTCGAGCAACTCATAAAGCACAAAAGAAATTTTCGTCGTCGCCTCGTAAGCACAACGCGCGCATATTCACGATAACCCAGGGCAAAGATACATCCGTTTCCTATATGCACACACACACACACACACACACACATATATATATATATACAAAAATATCTATATATACATACGGTATCCATCTCCGTTCTTACAATTTCAATATCCCAGCCATGTCCGTAGTCAGTACTCGTGCGCATACACCCGCGCACACACACATATATATGTATCTTCATGGGAGAGCTCAAACGAGCGATAGCATGCAACGGGCGCTTTATCGTGCAGCTTCCTTTGAAAGCGTCGAGCGAGAGTGAGAGAGAGAGAGAGAGAGAGAGAGAGAGTTGCACAAGCGCGATACGAGCCTAATTAACGAATCATTCATCGTCGGGCTGTAATTAACGAGAGGCTGTGCCTCCTCTCTCTCTCTCTCTCTCTCCCTCCTCTTTCTCCTCTGTCACGGATCAGCTCGCGTATATAAAGGAAGGTGTGCGCACTTCAACCCCCCGTGTGTCTGTGTGTCTCTCTCTCTCTCTTTCTCTCTGTGTGTGTATAGAGGGGAGGAGTGAGTGAGTCGTACGCCATTGGCGAGAAGGAGAACAGCGGCAAATGTCACTGTACCTTTATACACACATATATACTAGTGTCTCTCTCTCTCTCTGTGTGTGTGTGTCTCTGTGTGTGTGTGTGTGTGTATGGGCATTCGCGCAAGCGCTTCGATTCTGGCGCATGTACCTATTGCTGCTGCCCCTCCTACCTTTATGGAAGAAAGGTTTGCGTGTGGTCGTATATGAGCGCCGCGCGTGCAGAGAGAGAATGCGAATTTGACGCATCTGGTATATATAGACGCGGCGAAGATCCTCGAATTACGCGGGGCTAGCGTCGATATTATTGTTGCTGCTGCTGCTTTTTTTGTTATTCCGTTCTCGGGCGAGATGTTAATTAAGAGAGAGGGAGAGAGAGAGAGAGAGAGAGGTTGAATGAAGCTGTCGCTGCGAAGTGACAACTTTTACGGGTGTTTCTTCAGTCTTTCGAAGGTCTGCCATAGGCTGTGCTTTATTGTATATACGCTGCAGTGCAGAGGAACGATGTTATATATGTAAATTTTGCGGATGTACACGAAGGGTAGATGTCGCCGTTATAGAAATTATTGTCACCGATTTCTAAGGGTTTCCTACGGCAACTTTTTTTGCTTCGTTTCGTACATATATATAATATTATATCGTATTGAAACAGATATTAAATAGAGCTGGCAAGACAAACGAGGTACATTTGTATAAATTCATTCAAAAAATGTTTCTATACGTTTGGATTGTTGTACGCGAGAGCTTCGCATATCTCCATCCGTGTACAGTTTCGTTTTGTTCTTCAAATATAAATTAAACAATCGCAGCTACAATATTTATATATTATACCAATTAATCGAAAAACATATATAAGCAGTAGGATTGATCCGAATGAGAACGCAGACATGTAGCATATCGATATAAAAATAAAGCAAACGAATCGAACTATATATCCATAAACACGATTCGATGCTGAATTATATCGAATATAATAATAAACCTTCCGATAATCACTGCGTTTATTTGTATCATTCGCGAACAATGGGCTAAACAAAGAGAATATATATATATATATATATATCATCTCGAGTTTCAGCGCAGCGGAGCATCAGCCGTGAAAAAAAGGCGCAAACGTCTCGTCCGAAAAGCGCTCAATGAGATAAAAACAAGGACAAGAGCAGCACAGGATCTTAAGAAAGCCCTACTCTGTCCGGAATACAACACCGAAAAAGTATCCGCACCTTATACATACACATTATCCTCCCTCCTCTTTGGCAGCGACGATATCTGCTTATGCGCCATTTCGGCGCTATACGTATACAGATCTTTAGCCTGGCGAGAGAGAGAGAGAGAGAGAGAGAGAGAGAGAGAGAGAGCGAGAGGAAGGAAGCCGAGAAAAGCGTTTCCCTGTAGCGACGTTAAGTGCGCCCCTGCGCACGAAGAAATGATCCGTTAAGGGATTTGCGAGCTACGCGGCGCGAGCGAGGAATTAAGGCGTGTGTCGCCGCTGTACTCGTCCCCCCCCCCTCCTCCTTCCCTCTCGACACGAAAGAACAAACATATCGCGAATATCTTCTTCTTGGCTGCTCTCTTTTACCTGGTAGCCTCTATTATACACACCGCAAGCTGTGTTGCGAGATTTTCCCGTGTAAGGGAATGGTATAGGTGTGCGAGCCCAGACAATGGCTCTCGGAGAGTTTTACGCGATGGTTACGAAAATCCGTGCTAAGGCTAAGGGATTAGACAAAGAGAGATATAGAGAGAGAGAGAGAGTGCGAGAGCGGAGGGTTAGTTACGCTGCTTGAGCGCGAACGAGATCAATTATTCCAATCGGCCGTGAAATATATTGTTCTTCCTCTATACTTTATTATGCATTATCGGATTAGTGCGAGGATGTTTGGGTGTGGGACATCGAGGGCTGTTGAAGTTTCGAGTGTTTGCGTTAAGAGACTTTCGGAGAAACCGTCGCGCACCGAGATTATCTTTTTTGTTTCGTTTTGTTTTTGGTTGGTGTGCGTTGGCGCATTGGGTCCATTAGTTTGACAATTTCTGCGGTGTAGTCCGTCGACAATGAACGAGTACAAGTGGTTATAGAACATAGACGTAATATAAGTACCGATCAATTATTACATTTTTAAAATACCACTTAAAATGTCTAATAGAAGCATCGAAGGAACAATTAATAGTTGAGAACGAACCACCGCAAATAGGAATATTATCTCCAAAGTATTCGGCAGGAGATTTCACAATCCCATTTATAATTCGGCATCGCATTTCCGCAAAACGTCGAGCCAAGGCTCGCGAGAGCAGCATCGCTTCCTGCAGCGTCGGCGCATCTATTAAAAATCAGCGTCGATTTGAAATTCTGAGGAAGTCGGGGAGTAGATGGGCTCTAGGCAGAGCTCTTCTCCTGGTATATGCGCGCGTGCCCTTTCATCGCTTACGGCGCTATATTAAGATCGCGCGGCTCGTCAATAATAAATGGAATTGAGAAACTTACGTTATACTTCGTTCGACGGTGTAGGCAAAATGGGTATAGTAGGATCGACCTTAGACATACTCGCTCTCTCTCTCTCTCTCTCTGAGGTATTCCTGCGGGAACGGCTGGGTAAGTATAAAGAGGCCTTTAACCGGTCGATCGATCTATTATGCACGTCTTGCCTAATTGATTCTTGCTCTTTATGCGCGAGCGCGCCCTTAACTCTCTCTCTCTCTCTCTCTCTCTGCTAGAATTTTAGAGGAGCAAAGGGAGAGAGCAAGAAATTAAGCGTTCGGCATTTTAAGCGTTAGTGATTATGGGGAGTGCTGAAGGTGTTCTACAAGGAAGGAAATAAAAAAAAGGATGCCGATGATGGGCTATAATAAGTGGAGGATTAAACATTAACATAGACGGAGATTTAGGCATTAGCTTTCTATGTTAAGAACATTGACATTTTAATAAATATCGGACAATTTAAATTTCTTCACAATTTGGTCGAAATGTCGTTTTGCTTCCTCAAAGAGAAAGTTTTGCGTCAGTGAAATTTTTCAGTTGCGATGGATTTGAAAAAATTTCCGCTCGCGTGTGAATGATGTCTGTTTGTGTATGTTTTGAGTTTCATTTCTCTTGAGCTGATGAGATTTTGAGTCGTTTGTATTTCATTACTGTGATTTTTCTGTAATATTAAAATTTTGTCTACATCATTACCGAGGTGGTGGCAGTTTTTTTCCAAAAATTAATTTCTATCTTTATATATGTATATCTCATTAAATGCAAGAACCGGTAAGGTATGAATCTTTCCGTCTACACAGCACATCCCCTTAAAGAATGTACTGTACCGTTTGCAAAACCGCACACTATTCAATGAAGTCTTCTCCGAATGTCCAAACCTAAGGGTATATAAATGTTCCATCCGTGATACTGATTATCGGTGATGCAGCAATTAGTGAAAAAAGAAAATGCGTACCAGCTCCAGAAGGGTTGATCACACAAAAGAATCTAAACACTCGATAAACAAGAGCAAGTATAGAATAAGATCTGAAACTATTATATATATATATATATATCGGCGTGCGCTTGGGCAATAGAAACAGCCGGAAGGCCCATACTTCACTCGAGCATCGGAGCTGGCGCATAAAGTATAAGCCATCATCGAGTTCCCTCCCCCCATTAGCAATGCGAGAAGGAGCCATAACGACTCGTCGCCCGTCGCATTTTCCACTTCTTAGCGCTCCAGCGACGATGACGGTAATCGCCGATCCCAACATCGAGATATACACAGCAGCAGCAGCGGCAGCTACGGCAGCACTGAGTTGGGATTTAATCAAATGGTAAGCGCTTGGAAAACAAGCAATACGAGGCGCAGGGGCGTGACGAGTTGGGGAAGCGAGTTGGCGCGCTTTGGCCGCCGGCAAATCTGATAAAATCATCTCGAACCCCATTCTCGTCTCGGCAACCCCTATAATACATCTATACTCTTTCTCGGATCTTGCTTTTTTCGAGGTTCCGAAGAGATCAGTTGGCTGGTGTGTTTCAAGTATATATATCATAGTGTGCCTTTTGTTACCTTGCCATATTTGTTTACGATCAGAAAATGTAGATTTCGAGTATTTCAGGCTTTGATCTTGTGGATATCAGCGATATCTTTGGTTGGATCTATAGATAAGTGGGTTCCAATTCAACAATGCAAAAAGCTATTAATGAGGTTCATCAAATTATTTCTTTGACTACACGTCATTCCGAGTTTTATTATTTTTTTTAGCTATTAATAAGAATACGGTATAGAGATACAGTAAACAAACATTACATTTCCTTAGCGCAATCTCAAAGTAGGATTTATACTTTGGCAACATCTGAACATCGGTCTCCAAAGTACCTTTATCCCCCGCGCCAAATCGAATCAAATGTCACCCACGCTCACCTACATACGCCACATAGTTAAAATCCATCATCCCCTTACCCTCGCACAAAAATAGAGAATAATTCTCCCGAAGCGATAATCCCTCGCACACGGCATCGCCCATCTCCGCAACAATTTTCTTTCCCCCTCGACATCTCGAGAGAGCTCGCCCGCACACACATTTATGCACATCCGATACCCGGTAAACGCATCAAGGCTCTCCATCCAGAATATCACACAACGGCGATGCCAGAAAGAGCAAACTTGCATATGTGTGTGCGTCGGTCCAAGTACACATGCTACAAGGGAGAGAGGGGGAAGCGGAGAGTTCGCTCGTTGTTACGGCTGTTATTAAATGAGACAGCCTAATAGGCCCATTACGCGGACCAGCCGGCGGCACCCTCGCGCATCCCATAGCCTTTTTCACCAGCTCTCTCGCTCTCCGCGTCCATTCCCACATCTAATGTAATCTCGCGCGCCACGCGCCCCCTCCGTATACAGCTCTCTTCCTCGACGCCCACGCCTCGTTTCCGACGGACCTCATACACCGACGATTTTATTATAGCTGCTATCTGTGGCTACGTATATATTGTATATCTAGTGGATCGCTAAGCGAATCGGTGTGCGGTCAGATGAGACTCGCGTGAAAATTGAGTTGTTGCATTAGTTGGGTGATTTGCCTCGATTTTGATTGATAAGCTGGTTATGCACTATGGCCGAATAATATTAATTACCGGCCGCTCGATTATCGCCTATGCGGCCCGGTATCGGGTATTTATGTCAGTGTTTTGAAATCGCCGCGGTCTAGCTTAGAACGCCTTTGCACGGTATATATATTATTCATTGTAAATAGAGCGATTTCAGTGATTCAGACCTGATACCCCGTGATTTTCGAGCTTGATCGACAGGCCAAAGTTATATTGTATAGAGAGTGAATCGGTATTAGTCATGAATTAAGCAAATAATACAACTTATTAGGTCTGAAATAACTAGAGTTGGTTGTAGGTGTGAAATGTTTAAAAGCGGTTAAGCTCGTTTTTATGAGCAAACAACAATTTTTACAGCTGGTGAAATTATGGGATTGAATTTCAGATTACCTTTTTTTCCCAGCGTTATTTTTTATGAATAATACAGTTAATAGTCTCGGGCGATTATGAATATCTGATGGGCTTCGTTAACATTTTATGGTTCAGGGCTCTTTGTGATTTTTTCCCCGGTTAATGCGATAAAATTATTACTTTGCTCCGTTCTGTTTAAAGACGGAGTTAAATAAAGAGAAAACCTTGTGTATACGTTGATCGTTTTGCATAGATTTGTTTTAGACCAGCGCGAGTTAGTGATGCAATATGATCGAAGCATTATAAGTACGGCTCGAGTAATTATTTTATTTGCAGAAACGTTGTCTAAATGTAGAACGATCCTAATCTGTCTAATACCGGTGATTTGGATTAGTTTGCTAAACTATGTAAAGCTTCGGTCTTTACATCACAGCGCTTAACGTTGACGTAGAACACTATTTTTAATACAGCAAATTCATTTACCTATTTGTATTTATAAAAACTAGAGGTTTATATGAAGTAGAAAATAGAATTGGTATTTTGTAACACTATCCTAGATCGATATGGAACGTTTACGATATCGTGATGAGCACTACTTGAATTTATTTCGTTTTCTTCTTTATTTAGTCTACTTAACTATAATCAGAATAACAAATGTTTATAGAAGCTAATACCTTAAACAAGTACAGTTTATAATTTTCAGAATTTACAACATAATGCTTAATTTTATGGACACATTTTTAGTTGTTAAATAAAAGTGATTTATTAAAAAAAAATATATTTTTCAATATCAACTATATAGAAATTTGAAATTTTTAATGGGGATATCGCTATAAAACATGCGTCATAATATTTATCGCTATACGCTAGTGCGAATATTATAACCCCTGTGTTTCATTATTAATCACAATTGTCTACACATGAAAAAGGATCGCAACATACAAATAATTATTTTTCAAAAACCAAGTGACCTTCTCTTTTTAAATCATGTTTGTAGTTACGTCTTTGAGAATGTTAATGACATTAGAAATGTTTTCAATAAAAGATTTTTTTCTCACGAGATTGTGATTTAAGTGTCTCCAAGTTTAAATTTTACATTCTCAATATTCTATTAATTAAAAATTTCATGAATAATATCATTCGTGATCGTCGATAGGTATTAAAGTATCTCTTCCAACCACATAAACAAGGCATCCAAACTTTAATAAATCAGACAGTAAGACCAAAGTTAGTTGAGAAAACCCAACCCGATTCCTGATCGACTTCTCCAACTCCCCCGAGGATAATCTAAATTTTCTTTCGAAAAAAAAGGACTCGTTAAAAAAAAGAAAGAAACGAAACCATCATTTGTATACGTATAATGTACAGTGGCATAATGGAGGATGACACTTACAGCGGATATCGATCAAAACATTATTCGTCACAAAGGCAGATGGCTGGCAAAATCCGCTGGGGAACCTTCCACGCTAATTTCCATAGATAAAATCTGATTTGGCGTCTGCCGGCTGCACTTTCATTTGCATGCTTGATCTGGATGATTTAATCGACTATCTCTCTCTCTCTCTCTCTCTTTGTGCTGTATATATATACATATATATATACGCGTGTGTGTACACGCGCCGCGAGCGGGTAAACCCGTAATTATGCCTCTATTTAGCGCCACATTAATTCAGATCCATTTGACTCTTGATGTGATTAAAATTACATAGAAGTAATAATGTTTACGTGGCGAATGAAATAATTGCTCCGTCTAATATTTACGGATACTAAGGGCTTAAATAGGTTTTTTTTTTCAAAGCTCGATGACAAATTGGATAAAAATTGTGCATACCCGCTGTTTGCGTTTTAATGATTTCTTTATTTTCGGCTGGCTATTTTATGTAGCATTTTATTCGATTTTTAATATTATACATTTTTTTTCGATTAATATTTTAGTCTCAATTGCAGCTTTAACTGAGAAATTCAAAGCGTAAATGAAACGTGCATATTTATTTTATACAAAAATTTATTACAAATCAGAATGAATTCGTGTGCAGGAAACCTCGTTATTGGAAATAATTTTACGTTCTGTTCGTATATTTGTATTTCGATATTACAAATCCACGAAAGGCTTTGGCAATATATTTAAAAATAGCCTTACATAATAAATCTTTGCAATGTTTCATGGAATATTTCGCATTCATACTCAATTTTACTACGATCAATAGTGCTGATTCGAACCGTTCATTTTATTAGCTATGAAATAGTTACAAAGAATTTGGCTTTCCACACAAATGAAGCTATTTGCAGAAATGAAAACAATTTATTCAATCAAAACAATGATTCTATCAAAAACATGTATTTCGAAAATATAAATGAATTTGCAATATTTTTCGCTACTACATTTACCGCTAGGAGTTTTGATTGCTAGGTGGAAATTACCTTCATTACCTACATAACATGAATAATCGAATGGTGCAAATACAGAATACTGATGGGTTTATTGAGCAATTTTTGTGAAATCAAATTTTTATAATAGTGATCTATTTTTTCAATTTAATTCCATATTAAGTAACATTTATAGCGAACATAATTCAATTAATATAATGAGCTCGATATCCAAAATACCCAATTCAAAGAAAGTATAATACCAAAATCGAATATTTCTTATTATATTTATTATGAATATAAAAAAAATATATGCACGTATGTAACATGCATGAAACAGGCGCAGAGCGTCAAGTGATACGCATCGGCCAGGGTTCGGCGTCCAGAAGAATCATCGCGAGTGCAGTAAAAGTCAGGGAGATGGAGAAAGAAAGAAAAAGAAGCTGGAGAGAGAAGAGAGAAGCATGGCAGAGAAAAAAAGAAGAAGGAAAGAGAGCGAGAGCATAACAAGCGGAAAGGATGCGCTTGGCTCTTATTCAGGTGGATATTGTGGTTCGTGTTTGCAGCGGAGAAGCAGCATCAGCGGCATCAGCGGCATCAGCGGCAGCAGCGGCAGCAGCTCTCCCTTTTCGAGCGTTCGGCTTTTGAAAAGGGGCAAAGTCGAATAGAGACGGTCTCTCTATCTCTCGCGAAAGGCGCAGAAGCTAGCAGGCAGCAGCAGTATAGCGTCCATCGACAAAAGTTTTTGATCAATACGGCCAACATACGCTCAGTCAATGCCTTCTGCAGATTAGTACGACTTTTACCATTGCTCGCCGCTGCTGCTAGCTTCTCGACAACTCCCTCTGCGCTTACTTTTTTATTCATGGAAAATTGAACTCGCCGTTTTCCCGCTCGCGAGCCTCAAAGAGGACCGAGAGCCTGCTATATATATCTTCGGCTCTCGGGATATAGGGTTATTAATATCGGGGGTAGGGGTGGGCTCTTTTTCTTTGCCGCCGCGCGCAGAGGCTTAGTGGTCGGCTTCTATCTCGATGCTGCGGGAATTGTTTTCGAAGATGCTTGTAATTATCGGCGGGTTCGAGTAATTGCGTTCGCAGCTTTAATGTACGTTTAGGGATGCGGTGAGCGTGAGATTGGAACATTTTTTCATGGATCATTGGCTTGCTCGTTGGCTATTGATTGGGATTTATGTTTTGGTTATTGGCTCGGTTTATTTGCTGTTGTAATAATTATTGTGCATCTTTGCACTTTTCGAAATTCTTTGCTCGAGTTACCGAATGGTTTTTCTGTACTCATTTCCCCACACCAATTTCAATGTTTGATTACTCATTTTTTGTTTTTTTTTTGTCTCATGACTGCTCAAAGATATTTTTTTTATTTAATGATTTTCTTTTGTTTTACTATTGAAAATTAGATTCTTATAATTATTTTATTTTCCTTTTTGGTACGATCTATGTAAAATTCTTTAAATCTAAAAAATGCGTTTGAAAGAGATTGTAATTACTTATCCACATTCTTTAAAAATAAATATTGAACATTAATTAGTTAAATTTTTAATTGTTAGTTTTTTAATTAATTTAAATAATTAAAATTTTTGTATTTTCTTGCTCTTTTAAAACTATAGTTACTCTATTAGGTTGAATTGATAAATTCATTATTGTCTCAATGTATATAAATACCGTTTTTATTAAATTTAAAAATTTTATTTTTCTTCCTTGATAAATAAGGCTTATAAAAATTTACAATATATGTGCAAAAGTGTTTTAAAAACACCTATAATTTGCAATATAATATTCATTATTGCTCAAAATTTATTTAGTAGTTCTTGTGTTATTTTTAAAAATGTCATTTTCATAGGTTAGTTTATTATTGGTTAATTTATTTATAAATTTTTATAAAAATTATTTTAAGTATTGAGAATGCTATTGATATAGGATATATTACTTATAAATTAGAACAAATCATTTGTATTTGAGGATTCCATGTGCCAATGAATTGACAGCGGTTTTAATTTTTTTCATAAAAAATAAAATATTTTTATAACAGTTTATAGTAATTTTTTTTAAATGAGAAGGATAAATCTGATCCAAATAATTTTAGTTCAGAAATGTTTTTTTTACTGATATTTAGAATGTAAATCAAACCTACGAATGTGAATTATCTAAAATTTAGAAAATGGTACTACTTTGAACTTATTACAAAACAAGTATGAATCATTAAAATAAAATAAAAATTAGTAAGATTCTAAATATTTTAGGACTTGTAAGGTTTTATTATTTTTCATATATAATCTCAAATATTTTTGGATAATAGCAATTGCTCTTTGAAATGGTTCTTGAGTGGTTATTTAAAATAAATTTTTATTTGTTCCTCAATTTACCAATGAATACACCGGTATCAACGTAAGCAAAGCAGTACCTAATGAAAATTCTTTCATAAATTCCACAATATTGAAGGCTACTCAGTGAAAATGGATATATGGAGGTTTAAGGGTGGCGGATTACAAATCCGTTCTAAAATTTTAAAAATTTCAAAAGGGTGGTTCCAAAATGGCGAACCCAAATGGCCAATCTTAGATGGCATAAATGAGACAGAAAAAATTTTAGCAATTACAAAATTTTTTTCTTTAAATTTTGAAATTTCCAAATTATGGTATTTATAAAATTTTTTTCGTGGGTTACTATGTTACTCCTTTGGTAAATTAAGTTTAAAAGTAGGGTTCATTCGAACAATCAAACAAGGATTATCTATATTGTTGTTTAACCCTCCTACACATAAATACGAGTTAACTCGTCTAAAATATACGAGTTTTCTATCTAATTCCTGCGTAGAAGGGTTAAATATATTATGTAATAAAAATTATTTGAAGTTCATTTTCGAATTTGTACAGATAAGCGCGATAAAGCTTTCTAATTGTAATTACTCAAAGACGATTCTGAAAATTTATTTTTTTCTATAACTTCTCTTAAATATTAACGTTTCCGTGTCGAACACGAATAACGTGGTAAGCTTTTAAGGATTCTCTTGTACAGTTCCAAGTGAAATACATTTCATTTTCTCTGAAAAGCTTACAACATAAATTAACTTTAGAAAATTGGTTGAAAAGCTAAATTAAAATTGTAAAACGTCTTTATTATTTAAAAATTAACATTTGCATCTGTACTATAGAATACAGTAAAGGTTTTTAGAATATTTATTTAAAACATGATATTTGGTAAAAAATTTCGTAAATTTATATGCTTTTATCTAAGCTGACAAACACAGCAAGTATAAGTTAGTTTTGACATTGGAATCATGTTAAATCACACTCGAAAAAATTCATTGAGAAATGTATTTCAGATATAGTTCAAGTTAAACTTTCGATCAAGCATCTCGTTTACCCTGTTAGAAAATAAGTCACCGTCCGCCCAGAACTGACTATACATACCTGGACAACATCGTGAGATCCGCGGACGCTTGATGGCTGATAAGTGAATTGTTAGCCTCGGTGACGGCGAAGCTCGAAGCAAGCGGACTCGTGGTATTGCTACTAGACGTGGTAATACCGGCAACGCCCTGTCCGCTACCGTCGCTAGCCGTCGTCGTCCTGGTGGTCGAGTTGAGCCTGAGCGTCGTCGGCGACACGATCCTAGGATTCGGACTACCGCAGCTCTGCGACCTCTGTGTCTGATGGTGATGATGGTTGGGCAGTGGCGAGGCGCGACCGGCGGATGCCGAATCCGACGGCGGCGATTCGGTGCGTCCCAAGATACTCGAGATACTGAACGACGTGTACTGGGGATTGCAGGCTGGTCGAAGGGTAGCTTTGCTCACGTCAAAGCCGAAGGGATTGGTCGAGGATAGACAGCCGGATTTGCCGTTTTTTCCGTCCTGGAGGAGCATGTCGCCTGGCGTCGGACTACTGCGCGACGTTTCCATGTCCATGTCCTCCTCCGACACTACCGATACCTCGATTTCCGTCTCGCCTGACATTGTTCGAACCACTGGATTTAACTTTGGTGGTGGTTGCGATCTGATTGGTTGGTTATGGTCGAATTAGGAAGTCCGGTGGAGTACCAGTTGGGTTGATCTGAGCGGCATTTTAGTTTTCCGTGTATTCTGTCGTTGCTATAGCTTCTTGGTGTGGTGACTTTGGTTTACACCTTTTTAAAGAAGTTTAGAAATGCGTTGATCCTTGTTCTTGGAACTTTGAGAAATGTCATCTTAGAAGGATTTGTTGCTAGACTTTTCAAAGACATTTTCATCAGCGGTTCTAAATAATAATTTTACAGTTGTTCCACGTATTTCTTAATGCTAATCTTTATATACAATCAGCTTTGAGTGATGCAGTACAGCAATGTTTTGACTTTGAGCATATTCGGTTACCTTACTAATATTTATATATATATGTATATGTCTTGTAATACAATTTGACGTTTATTTGAATACTTTATTGCATATTTATGAAATATTTCCATTCGCAATGTGCGAATTCTTAAAGCTGCGGACAATGTTAACAACATCATCTTAGAATTGACCTTTGCATCTCTTCACTAGCAAAATAAATATTTCTCATTCATATACGATCTGTTCAACTGGTAAATAAAGCGCGAATCTGGGGATTTTGCATGCCGTACTCCCAATTCTCTTTGACTTTTCTATCCACACACTGTTCTCGACCTCTCTCACTTAGTCTTAAACCTCAATTTCTGAAATATCATCTTCTTATTGCACTTATCGTTATAAAAAAATGTTGCCAAAGCCACGGCTATACATATATCAATCACAAAACATGGATCACAAAATGAGAAATGAGCCGCTCGAAGCTCGCGAGTGTCATCTGTAATTTCGGTGGCAATGTTTCATTCTCCTCAATCACCAGATAGTCGCGACGATGGTCATATCCATCGAACTAGCAACAACATCACTGACGGCACACTGTATCCTTCACCTATATCCCTCCTATCGTCAAAAGTACGTTCTCCACACATCAATCTCCGAGTCCATCAGTCAGTGCTCAGCCCAACAATTTTCACAACAGATCACATAAATTGTCGCACTATATATATTTGTCAGTCGATCCTCGTGGCAAATCTCATTCGTCGCTCTATGGTTAAGGAACTCTCGTCCAACGAGGAATCAACGCGCGAGACACTGGTTACGGAGCCGGACAACGAAAAGGAGCCCCCCGGACGTCCAGAAGAGAGGACCGCGCGCGCGTTTATAACCTCTCTATCTCCGCTATCCGGCTGCAGGGAGCGAAACTCCAAGAGCGTGTGCGTGCGCGCGCGCCGGCTAGCGTACGAGGCCAAAGTGGGCTGGTGCGGCGGCTCTTCTCTCGTCTCCGGAAAAACGTAAGATAGGTATCCAGCGACCTAGCGACCGAGCGAGCGAGAGAGAGAGAGAGAGAGAGAGAGAGAGAAGCGTCGGCGTGGAGTGAGAGAGAGAGAGAGAGAGAGAGAGAGAGCGAGAGCGCAGGTGCGGGGTGGCGGCTCGTTTACGCCGAGTGACAGACTGCTGATCGGCACTAAGGCAGTCACGAAAACGCCGTAGAAAACCGCACTTGGGTCACAGACACGCGCGCACACCGATATGTAACACACACACACACACATAGAGGGAGAGAGAGAGAGAGAGAGAGATGCACACAGGGAGACAGGGCTGCGCGCACACTCACGTATATACTACAGATAGGAGAGAGAGCAACCCCCCGAGTAACGTCGAGCAAGGAAGCGACTGGGTAAAACACTGTGTATAAGAGAGTCGAGAGAGTGAGAGAGAGAGAGAGAGGCAGGGAGGGAGAGGGAGAGTCGCTAAAGCGAGCGCAGACACGCGGTCAAATCGCTCGGTGGAGCAGGGGGAGAGAGACGGAACGAGAGAGCGGCACCAGGGCGAATGGCGCGCGTGCGTGTGTCGACGAGCGACTGTCTCTCTCTCTCGACGTGAAAAGTGGGGGTGATATCGTGAAAGCCAGAGAGAGAGAGAGAGAGAGGGGTGGGGGTTGGCGGCGGTGGTCGGATAGAGGGTGAGAGGGTGTAAGTACGAACACACTGCATTCTACTATCGTATAGTGAAGTCACGGGTTGGTAGAAAGCTTGATCTGCTGGTTAGTCGAGAGGATGAGACACCGCGACGAGGACGCCAACACACACACGCACGCGCACCCACACAGACATGTGAACGCGTGCGGATCGCTACGAGAGCGAGAGCGAGATAAGTGTGCAGTCCGCTTTTATATATATATATATATAGAAAGAGGGAGACAGAGAGGGAGAGGGAGGGTAGGGAATTGGATATGCGAAACTGCAAAGAGCAAGGGAGAGAAGTGTCTGTGCGCTGTTTCTTGATAGCTTCCACTGCAAGAGGGAGAAAGAGAGAGGGTTGCGAGCGAGACAGTCATAAGGGATGGCTTTCGCTAGAGAGAGAGAGAGAGGGAGAGGGAGAGGGAGAGAGAGGGAGCGAGGGAGTGGAGGGGTACACGTTTGATAGTAGAGCGAGAACGAGAGGGATAAATTTACTGTATCTTAAAGAGGGAGCGAGACGGCAAGTTGGCGCAACCCTCTCTCTCTATCTCTCTCTCGTTCTGGTGCACATATACACACAGTGGCTAAGCTGAAAGTTGTTGCAGTCGTCGTAGTCGTCGACGTCGTCGTCGGGAGACCGCGACTAGACACACCGGTGAGAGAGAGAGAGAGAGAGAGAGAGAGAGAGGGAGAGAGAGGACGTAAAACGCCGCACATATGCAGTGCAGCGCAGTGCAGAGCGAGATGGAGGCGCGCGCGAGAGCGCTCGGATGGGCGGAGCTTGGTGGAAGGGGTTTGCGGAAGGCCATAGGCGGTACGCGATTGGTGGGCAGGTACGATCGATGGGGTGCGCGTACCCCGTCGGCCGGCCAATCACCTGCTCGCCTTAACTCCCCAAGATACGCGAGGTAGGGCTGCGGCGCACTTCGGGGGGTTGGTTTCGCGTATCCCCCCACCCCCTCACCCTTCCCCCCATATCTCTGGTCTGGTGGGGGTAAAGCATAAGAGAGCGAGAGAGAGAGAGAGAGAGAGAGAGAGAGAGAGAAGCGAAGCAGTGGTTATAGCGACGTGCCACAGCGTGTTACTTATCCATTATAACACTCCAAGATCTTGATTTAAGCCTGCAGCAGTAGCTAGCAGCGGTGAGCTTTTAACCAATTAGCCTTTATAGCCTGCTCTTCTACCCTCTCTATCCCTACTCCACTCACTCTCACTCTCTCTCTCTCTTTACTCTATCGGTGAGTGTGTTCGTGTGTATGGCTGCTGCTACTACTGCTTCTCTCTCTCTCTCTCTCTTTCTCTCTCTCTCTTGTTGCTTGGCGTCTCTCTAGGGTGGGGGTATATATATTGGCAATTGCGCGTTTCTCTTTTCTTGCCGAGTGTTCCGAGAGAGATAGAGAGAGAGAGAGAGAAAGAGAGGGAGAGAGACGAATGAAAGAGGGTATTTTGCGTGTATAAAGTTAGTCTCTTCTTTTAGAATATCTGTCTCTCTGTCTTTCTCACTGCAGGGATGAGGGTGCGTGCGTGCGAGTGTATATACGCGAGGCTAATCCGCGAGTTTTTCGCGTTTGCGTCAATTATTTGTTTTTTGGGGTCTCACTCTGGCACTTTCGGTGGCGATGTCCAGCGCGTCGAAAAATTCGTTTATTTTTTGTCGCGAGAGCGAGAGAGCTCGGCGGATTTAATGGACTCGGTATGGCGCGTTGATATAATGGACTTTCTTGCAGCACCGGGGCAACGGTACAACTCTGTGGAGCCCGAACACGTTTTTGAGGATGGAGTTTTGTAGCTGCGGTGCTGCAGGAATATAAAGAGGATTCCGGCGCGATGGAATATTTAGACGGATTTAGAAACGATATTGCGGCTGTTTGATTTAAAGAGATTTTCTTGCCGAGCTGAGCCTTGTATATATCCTTATGCTTAATGCGACTAGCTCGTATATCTTTTTCGTTTGGATCACCTTTGCTTTGGATTTACCGCTAGTTTCTTTTTTAAAACAGAGGGTACAGTGCAAGCAGAGAGTAAATTTGGCAGGTTTTGTAATTATATTTCGGGCACTGCACTAGGCTTACGATCAACTTTAATAAACTGCAAACTTTAATGAGTTAAACACACTTTTATTAATCGTTAATAAATCGGATGTTATAAAGCTTTCATGATGTGCTTCTCCCCATTTAGTGCGCGCGTAAATAGTACGGTATACCCGAAACGATTAAGCCACGAAATTTCCCCATTTCTAATACGCCAATAATGACACTTAATTCGTTTGCATTATTATACCATCCACGCGCAACACAATCAAATCCAAATGAATGATGATGCTGATAATTATAACCATAATATTTATCCCAATCATTTACAATTGACTTTAATTGGAAATACTAATCGATGATTTTAATTATGTCACTGTTTTTATTACCGCTCGGTTTTCATAGAAGAACGAGTATGAATTTAAAAAATCCTAATATAAACCCAAATTATTCGTAATTAAAAACACCGCGAGTTATTAGTTAATGAAAGGATGGCGGCAAAACGCAATCCTAAGTCACCGTTCCGCCTTCCTCGTTTTCTCTTATTTTCTTCGCTCCCTCAATTTTCCCCCCTTTTTCGTGGGCAAACGCGTGTATATACGCGCTTTGACCCCACGCGTATATGTAAAGCTCACGCTCGTACGTGTATATGTGTGTATATGCGTGTGGCGTAACATTGCGCAGGTGGCGCAGGCAGTATTGCAATTTCGAGGGAGAAGAGACGAGACGAGAGATGCGAGGATGGGTGGGAAAGTTATGCGACGGGTTACAACGCGCCCCGAGATTTTAATGGCGATGACGGGTTCGGTGTGCGGGGATATGCGTCGGGGTGGTAAGCGGAAAGTAGCCTTTGAGTTCTTCTTTTTTGGTTTTTATTGCGATGCGTTGGCTGCAGAGAATAATTTGGTTTTCGGGCCGATCGCGATGAATTCGCCGCGATGATTGCGACTTACGGGATTGTTATTGCAGCGCGATTTGAGTGGGATTTGCTTTTAGGGAAGCTCGATTAAGCTGTATACTCTGCGCGATTTTCGGAAGATATGGGAAGTTAATCTTTTTGCCACGCTCGATGGTATGAAATTGTAAAAATGCGTGTTTTGTACTTGCTGTTCGAAATATTTAAAAGGATAAACTTGAAAATATTCTCCCTTAAATTGTAATAGTGAAATTACTCTGCCGAATCAGTGAAAATTAGTGAACATTCATTGTTTTCTCCAGTAAACGTTATAGAAGTTCACAACATAAATCGTAGCAAATACACTAATTTTTGGATTGTCCCTAGGTTGCACTATTCCAAATTAAGAGAGTTAGATTTAATATTTAATGGTTGACATTGTTTACGAATCTCTATAATTGGCGCAATTTATATAGATCAAGCAAAAATGAAATATTAATCGGTCGACCAATCTATTATACGCGTTGGCCGGCGCATCCCGCAGCTTTCCCACATGGTTTTAATATTCATGTCCGGTGAATTTTGCACGGAGCCGTGATCAAAGTTTGATCGCTAAACTCGCGGATATGGGGAAACTAGTGCAGTCGAACGGGTAATCGAGAGCATTGTTACATTGCGGGGGAGTTCGAAACACGTAATCGTCCCGTTTATCTATACAAATTCTAAACAGTTCGTTTCATCGAATTTCGCACGCAAACTATCAACAAACCTGCGCCCATTTATCGCCCCAACGAATTCCCAATATATATATATTTCAATCTATTATAGCGCGAATGAAAAAGAAAACTTAACGAGCTCTCGCCGAATGTGCATATTCGGTTATTATTCGTTTCGATCAGATTTCGAGGATCGATCGAGTTCATAATATATAATATAATAATCTGAGAGTTGCAAAGTGTACGAAACGTGATAAATTTTATTATTATCCCCGAGTTAAATTTTATCAACGTTTTATAAGGATTTGATGACTGTATTCGAAATAATATGCTGATTGGATACCGGAATAAATTTAATCATCTGTTTTATTGCAAGTGATAAATCCTCCACAAGTATATCGGTAGAAGTTATAACGAAATAAAAACAACATTTTGACGCTTTAAAAAGTAGATATTATAAAGTAACGTGTTTCTATCCTCGCTCAACCGATTCTCAATAAAGCCAAAACCACTTGGTCTTCGTCTGCGGCTAACATTAGCGCCATCGACGCACAACAGTTTCGCTTTTATCGGCGCAGTTCTAAGTCTGAAAAAAAGAATCCCTCTCAGCTATTCATGCAGACATCGGCCACAGGATCGAAATCGATTTTCCCTCCGCTTCGCGTCCACTCTAGTGGTCATCCACAACTGCCCCAACAAGAAGACTCTCTCTCTCTCTCTCCCTCCCCGGCAGCAGCTTTCTCATCCATCGCACGCTTATACCTCTCTGTCTCTTTTGCTTTTCTCGGTCCGTGCCGGTGCGTAAAAGTAGGCTCGCGCGCCTGATGTACTTTACTTTGTGTCCGGTGCGTAAGAGGATTATAAGCTTTTCCTCTTGCGTCGAGAGCGAGAGAGAGGGAGAAAAAGATGCTATAGGAGCGAAGGGAGAGAGAGCGAGAATCAGCGAAAAATAAGGAAACCCAGTCTCTCTCTATCTCTCTCTCTCTCTCTCTCTCACTCTCGAGTGTGTAGGAGGGAAATATGCAGGAGTGGAAATCGAGACGAAAGAGAGAGCAAAAGCTGACCACGAACGCTCGCTTTGAGGCCAAGGATTATATACTATGTGTGTGTGCGCGTGTGAGTTGCTTCGTGCGTTTTGCGGGGAAGAAAAAACTTTTCCCGCTTCTTCTTTGCTCGGATTTTACGCGAGGCATCTGTATATGGTATATATAGGAGAAGTGAATTTTTCGTGGGGTTGGCTATCGGTTGGAGAGGCGAAATCGAAGCGAAATGTTGAATGGACCGGAATAACCATGCACACTGTGTGTTTGGTGTTTCTTTGATATTTTCCTAGAGGATAGCGGCAGTTGTTCGATATATGGTAATTTAAAAAATGTAAAGATATGCGTCGATCGGTGGATAGAAAAATCTAAGTGGATTGCTTTTACGTTCACTCGATGAGCGTAAAATAATCTTTTCATATGAAAATGCACAGTGTATAAAATACAATTGCATCAAATCGCTGATAAAGTTACTTTCTTTTTTGATAAGTCAATAATTTAAAAATTTGTTTTCAACATTTTTCATTTCTTCTCATAAACATAACCAAAAGGGCCTTCGATAGAAAGTTCACTATACTACTTATTCCGGTTCCACGAGCACTTGCGCGCGCAAAGCACAAAATCCCAAGCTACAATACAACAAACAAGGAGCAAGACGTCAACAAGAGAAATCAGAGCGTAGCGTCCGCGCGTGTGAATTATATCCACAATTTGCCGTCCAAGATTCGTGGGTAAACAGAGAGAGAGAGAGAAAGAAATAATGGGCCGACCCCCCGCGGTATAGCTTATACCTGCATCGCATCGACTAATCATCATCGGATAATAATGAACAATGGACAAGCGGCGGCACCGTGAAAAGTGAGAGGCGCGCAAAACCCCTCGAACGCCGCATAGTAGATATACAGCCACTTACCTCAGCTGTATAATATCTCCTCTTACGCATAATACACTTCGCAGTGTCTCTTGTCCTACACGCACTCGATCGTCCATTGTGCTCGTCCCTCTTTATTCTTCGCCGACTCTACTCTGCGTTCTTCTATATCGCCGTCATTTTTTTCTTTTCTCTATAATAGCTGTACAAGCGTAATTTTTTATTTGCCTTCACCTGCGCCCGCTAAATAAATGAGGAGGATTCGATATATATATATATATATACTGGCAATTCGTGCGCGTGACCTGTCCTTGCTTACTACTATTTTTTTGCGTGTGTTTCACCCTTTTTGGATTCTATCGTGTGACCGTTATACCGTGCCTTTTATTCTCGACTTGGTATATCTTCTTTCTCGGTTTAACGACTTTTTCCTGGGTATATAGGTCTCAGTGTCTGCAGTATAATGGCTATGGTAATCAAGCAATTAAGTATACTGGGTTGCGTACAACATGTGTGTGTGTGTGTGTGTGTGTGTTGTATGGATTTTGGGGAGGCTGTGCATTGGTCTGGCTCTTATGTTGCTTTATTTTTTTTCTCTTTATCCTGTCTCCTTTTAATGAGGATAATATAGAATGGCTTAAATTAACCGATCAATTTGTAGTTTGATACTCTTGGTGCTTTATGCTTTTGAAAATGACGCGTATGCGACATAATATATATTGTATACGATATAATTTGATCGGGATCGTTTTAAAGATGGTCAAAGCTGCTTTCGCAATTTTCACCTACGGGTTATTGCAAAAATGTGTCGATTTACGATTGAAACATGTAATATAATTTTTAATATGTAAGTTTTACTTTACTAAATTCACATTTGATATATCTTCATTAGTATCCTATTGAATTCAGATTTGGGCATTGAAATTCTCTGGAACGCAGTGTGTTTGAAGTGTCCCGAAATCCCCTTAAAAGAAAATCTTTTATTAGAGCAACGAAGCGCGACGCTTTCCCCAAAAGCAGTTCAAAGACCGCAAGAGCCGCCGCCGCCGCCGCCGCCGTAATAGCAGTTATCATTTACAACCGCGCGCGGCCAAAAGCATCCACTTCCCTTATACCCGCAATAAAAATTAACATCGTAAGCGTCGAACAATAGCCGCAAGCAGTTTACGAAAAACCGGCAATAGCCCGATGGGCGCGATAGAAGAAAAGGAACGAAACCCAATATACTACGAGGAGACTACACAAATATAATATCGGACCTCTTGGCGCGCGCCTATAGCCTCGTTAAACGTGCAACAACGAAAAAAGAAGAAGCTGCACCGCGGCATCGAGTCGATGAAAGTATATCTATGAAGAAAAAAAAAAACCGACGAATTAACCCCCCGAGCGAGGAATAACGAACCGTGAACAAAAAGAAAAACGAAAGATGGTGCGTGTATGGATGAAACACGAAACGAGGGGTTCCGTGTGTGTGTGTGTGCGATGCCGCCGCGTGTGTGCAGATTTTGTCGAGGTACTCGCTCTTCGATCGGTCTCTCTTCTCTCTATATATGAAAATCGCTCGGCCGATCACTCACGCGCGAATATAATGGAAATGCGAGGTTTCTCGCGCTCCTCGGCTTTGCAGTCGAGAGAAGAAAAGGAGGCGCGCGGAGAAAGGATGAGGGAGAATGCGCTGCCTTTTCAATACGAGTGCAGAGAGAGAGAGAGAGAGAGAGAGAGAGAGATGATTTAGTTATTGCATTAAATCTAATGTTTTATCATGTGCCGTTATAAGTTCATAGTTTTGACTCGCTTGTAAAAAGTACTTTAATTTATCGTTGTGAAGGCGAAAAGCTATTTAAGATTACGTGCAAGATAGCTTCAAAATTATGTCTAGCATTTAAAAGATTTATACGATAAAAAAAATCGTGAAAAATGTTACATAAGTTTCTAATGAAAACCGCTGTCTGAAAAAAAAAAAAACATCAGCTGTCAGTATACGTCTGAAAAAAGAGAATATATTTGCATTTACGCGGTTGAGCTGAAGTGAGAAGCGATTCATCATTTAAGTATTCTCATTGTTGCGAGCGGAATATCTGTTAACTCTGGTAAACAATGGCACTACACTCAATTCTAGGTATTACAAGATACTTTTACGTTAGATACAGGTGCATTATCTCGTGCATAGAATTTGTCACACCATTTCTTATTTTCAAGCTAATTATCTTTGGGTGAGTAATTTATTAAAAAAGAAAAAATTTTCTATTAATTCGAAGGCTTAAGAATCATAGAAACGATAATCGCCATATATATACACTAATTAATTGCTTTTAGCGACACGAGACTTTTTCACATTTAATCGACGTAGGTATTCTTTGGGGCGAATGAAATTCTTTGATTGCTTTTTTTTTATTATATTTTTATGAATTTAATTACGCGCGCAACTCTTTTTAATTAAAACGCGCGCATCTTGTAAAAAATGGGAGAAAATGGATATACCATTAATCGCGTGCAGATTTTTTTTCGTCCTATACTTTATTGAATACGAATTTCCACGTTCGAAGCTATAAGAAAAATAAAAAAATTGCTTTGCTACAAGAGCTGCTGTATCGTCATTTTCAACAATATCAAGTGCATTTATTAAAAAAATTATGCTTACAGATAAACGTTATTTGAAAAAATAGTATTACAATCGTGCTGTTTAAATTTTTGTCCCCAGATGTCTGCAGAACAAGTAGCATCAAAAAGCCTACACCTCTAATTTCAAATCCACACTTTATTCCTCTAAGATATCGCGTAAAAAAACAAAGAAAAACGCTAACGCCGCATCATTGTACGACTTGGCGAATCGCTCGATAGTAACGCACCGAGCACAAAAAAACAACCTCGCAGCGAATCTCTGTCATTGTAAAGAGCTGCGAGCGCGAATCCGCCATAGAGCTCGAGGTCTTTGTGTCGCGCATTCCCCAAGAATAGTCTGGCGGAGGGCGACGTTATATACATCCGCCTCTGCGCCACGAGAGAGTGCGATATATACGCACTTTGACAATAAACGATTAACGAGACTCGAGCGATTTAAAAGGGGGTCGGACTGCCGAGGATCTATTATTACAATACGACTCGTTGTCTTAAGCTTTCTGGAACTTGGAGGAGGTTGAGGCTCGTGGATGTGGGACAATGGATATAGCTGATTTGCGGAAATGATTATGTTTTAAAACTGTTTGCTCAGTGGAGCGAGACTTGGGATGATAAGATTTTAGCGTGTGCGAATTTCCGTGATGTTTCCAGGCTACTGAATCATCGACAAAATCCTGCTATTATTCGTCCATGAAAACTTCACATTCGTACACTTTTTCTTTCGGCATCCTTTGAAATTCCGACGACAGACTCGCAGTTTTCCTACATCAAAACTTTTACACATATTCAAATATCATCCCGTCATAACTTTAGTCAAAAACAATAAAAAAACACAATAGTTGCAGGGACTAGGTGTATTACGTGTAAATTTTAAATTATAGCCCGGGCAGTGTAACTACACGATGGGTAGAATTCGTGAAACTAGTGGATCAGGCAATGGATGCATCGGAAAACTGAATGAAATAGTGGATTTTTCTATTATATATAAAATACTGTTTGAAACAATCCAATTTGTCCATCCAGGTGAGAAAAAGCATCGAGCTATGCCGCTAGTAGCTTCGCTATACGGTAAAGAAAGAGAAGAAAAGACTTTGGTGCAGTGAAGCTGCGCGGCATTAAGCTTCCAGTTCGCGACTAATTACGTCACGCCGTTCAGAGTAAACGCGGATTAAAAGGAGTTGCGGAGGCCGGAGTGAGTGAGAGAGAGAGAGAGAGAGTTTGTAGTCTCCCCGCGAAAGTTCTTTACCTCCGAGCTACGGATAGACTGGCCTCTCTCTTTTCCTCTCGCTCCTCTTCCCTCTATATACTCTCTGTAGGGATTAGCGCGCTACGATATTTTGCGGGCTGCTTCAATTTATGTGCAGCTCTCCTTCTTTTCTCTCGTCCTCGTTTTACTAGCCGACTCGCCTGCTATCTACTTCTTTATCCGGCATCGGCTTCCTCTCTCTCTCTCTCTCTCTCTCTCTCTCTCTCTCTCTCGCTTAACTCCCTCTTTTGTTAATCAGCGGGGCCTCGCTGAGTTGCGCGCGAACATGAAAATTAATGCCGGCCGAGAGAGAATTTGTTGCTCGGCTAATTGATACATGAAGGTGTAATTAACCGGCAATTTATTTTCTCACCCGTGAATTACTTGCAGCTTTGCTCTCTCTTTCTCTGTGTCTCCTTTCTCCTCTCTTTTCACCCTCTTTTCCCTTTCTTGTTCGACTAGGCTTTTAAGTGCCTTTTTTTCCCAGGGATTTTAGCAATCTTTGCCGCATACCGTATAACTGTTTTTCTGCAAATTGTTCTTCTCGCTGATGCCGATGTTTTTTCTGCTTTATTGCCGACGATGTTTTTGTGTTCTCACTTGCGCATTTTTTACCAAGTAAAAAAACGAATATATGGAAAAAAGACTTTTTCGTTCGAGTAGATTGACAATTTGAAAAGTTATTATCGATGTCACCGAATTAGGTACATTTCAAAGAGTTGATAAAGCTCTTTGAAAAATAAGACAGGCTGTTCTTTTCTCCTCGTTTGTCGTGGGTTATATTCGATTATGGCGCTGGAAAATAAGTATAAGGAAGGATCCGCAGATGTATCGAACGACTTCATCTGGTGGTGAATTTAACCGACCATAGCGCACTGTTTAAACCCCCATAAGACTGCAGATTTTATTTACAAAAAAGACTATTATTCAGGTATTTTGATAATATGAAAAGTTATTATCTGCTGCCAACCAAAAAAAAAAAAAAAGATTGTTATTCGTCATGGTTAAATATCAATAATTACTTTATTCACGCATGATTTAGTAGATATTAATTTTGTAATTCTTAATGTAATTGTCCTACTAAAAAATAGACAATAATTTTACGCTAAGGCAATGGAAAATAATCATCGGGACGATAATTCGTGCGCTGCAAACTCACGGATTTAGAATATATCAGAAATAGTAAAACATACTTGACATCCGCGTCCGCTTGATATAGCCCGGCATATATACGGTCCCGGTTGTTTTCCGGTCCGATTCTACAGCGACGAAATTCCTCCCCGGAGAGATACTCACACAGACACACACAGACACACACAGACACACAGCGAGTGGCAAGGGAATACGCAGAGGAGCAGAAGGTGGAGGGAAGCTGCGGAAAACGAAAAAGCCCAGGAAGCCCGCAAAAATCCCCTTTCCACGCGAATTTCGCGCGCCCTATACGTATGCCTCTCTTGTTCCCCTGGCCGCGTGCACGGGCTCCGCTGCTCTACTGCGTTACAACCTACACGAGAGCGCGACGCCGATACGACGCTGCGACGGCGAGCGTAGGACGCAAAGTTTTATACCGCAGCCGATGCGACCTGACCGCGACCTGAGCCCGAAGCACCGAGCGCAATCGTTCATTTGAGCGCGAAGAACTGCGCCGTCACGTTCGTTTTTGCTGACGATCTCTCCGGATATGTGTGGGGGAGCCGCGTATATTATGCTCTCCGCCGACGGAAAATCTCTCGAATATTTTGCCCCCAGTGTTTTTTACGAGCTGCGGATGATACCAGAGGGCGGATCGGCTCGTTCCCGTTGTTTTTTCCGACGGCTCATCCTGGTTTGCTTGGGTTGTTATTGCTGCTGGTGGAAATGATGCGGCTGTGATGTGTGGATTTTGCGCGAGTATAGGATACGCGAATGATTTTTGAAGATTCGATGTATAATCGAAATGGACAATTAAAACATATACCGCAGTCGATGCTCATGGATTCGATGTATTCAAGCTTATCAGCAACTTTTGTCATGAAATTCTCGCACATTATCCTTGAAAGGAAGAACACGATTTCAAAGATAATCATTTACCAATCGTGAATAATTTATATTCATAAAAATCAGAAGTTATACAAATAATTTAAAATTAGCTTAAATCTTACAAGCTAGTCTTAATCACACTACAAATGTGTAACTCTAGGAAAAAGTTCTTGGCCCAATTGATATTCTCGGCCGCGAATTCAAACGACGCGGGGAACGAAAATCCGCGAATACCGTTATAATTTCTCACGCAGAAGCATTATTATTCCTTTGGCGCGCATCCGCAGCGGACCGGCTGCTTTTTCATCATCCAATCCGCGAAATCAAGCTTAAAGAAGGCAAGAGAAGCCAAGGCCGGGTCTACGTACATACACATGTATATCTAGCCACCGCCGCCGAGTCGTCGCGTCTCTGTCTCCGCCACCGCCGCAGCGTCTGTGGTTTTAATATTTCATCTCAACACTTGTATGCGCAGCGTTGCGGAAGTTGATGACTGCGCGCGACGAGGAGAACGACGACGACGTGGCGGCGAGGCCGTTTCATTTTTTTCCCCCCTTCTTCCTTCCATTTCGCGTTATGCCCGCGCCATTTCCACAAAACCGAGCAAGAAACAGGACCATACACACACACACACACACACAGAGAGAGACACAGAGACACAGACAGACCGAGAGTCAGAGAGAAAGACATACTCTTCTTCTTTGCAGTCATCTCCTCTCTTTTAGCCGAGTCTTGCCGCACGTATTATATATAACGGCTGGTGCTGCTGCTGCTCCGCCTACTTTGCCTCTCTCGCTCACTCGTGCTCGAGAGCCGTGGAAAATCTGAAATGGAGTCTTGGATCAGTCGTGATTACGGCGCGTGCGGCCGCCGCAGACCCTCGCCACTGTAAAGGAGACTCGCCCGACCACCCACACACACACACACAGGGGTTGGCTTTTTTAAAAAGAAGAAGCAGAAGAGAGGATCTCGCGCGAGAGGATGAAGCGGAGAAGAGTGAGACAGAGAGAGAGAGAGAGAGAGGGAGAGAGAGGGAGAGAGTGAGAGTAAAAGCCGGTGGTAGTGGTTGTTGCTCAGTGCTCTGAGATTTCTTTCCAAGAGGCGGAATTAAGTAGGAGACGCGCGCTGAATAAATGCGCGCCGCCTGTGCATATGCTTATTACGGAGCATGGGCCAAATCGGCGTTGCTGCTGACACTTTTTTGTTAACGACTATCTGTCCCGGATACAAGCGTTATCTTTCATGCTTTCCATTTTTTGTGTATTGTATACATATACCTTTTTCGATATTTGATCCAGTAGCAATCACAAGGATGAAAAGAGCAAGGTTTGTAAGCGCGAACAACAAGTTGTAAATCTTATTAATGTTAAACGTTGATTTTGTATTTCATATTCTTATCGAGCACAAAGTAGATGGACACGCTTTGTGTAAATAAGATACTTTACAATTTGGTCGAACAAAAATTGAAAAGAGCAAATTACATGATATGAGGTAAACGTGCCGGTATCCGAACGCTTAATATACCCAGTACCCGAACAACGTTTTCAGGCATTATATTTATTTAAGTTTAACTTTTAATGATGAATAAGCTTAATTTTATCGTTAACTATAGTTAAAATGTTGGAATAAATGCAAGTTGTCAAGAATTAGTAACGAATTTTATTCCGGTAAAGGGTCGTATTCGGATACTGGGACGTTAACATTTGAAAATCAAATGCCAGCTGAGAATTTCTAATCAGTCATCGATGGCCCAAAAATACATGACCAATATATGGAACCAAGTAAAACCATATTATACAAAAATTATCCCACGCTGTTCAGAAGAAAAAGATCCATTATTGAGGCGTCATTTTGTTATTAACTTTTTTTATTATTAGTTTTCTATTATAAGTAATACGAATAAAAACTTCGTTTAAGCTGCCTCTCACGAGGCTCTGATCGTGAGCTCTTTCATACTTTATTAATCTATTAATTCTAAAAGCGCACTATTACGTGCTTATAATATATTAACAATTATTTGCGTAATATACGTTTTTACCGTACTTCTCGCATAATAGAAAATATCAATATTTCTTCTCGATCAATTTTACTCATTAACATTATTCACGAAAAGTTGTTTCAAACAAGATATAGCTGAGCGTTCGTTCGAGCATTAAAGAATGCAGAGGAAAAGAGCGAATATTAAAAAAGAAGTGAAAAATTTTAACTATACCGCGAGAAAGTGCTCGAAAACAACTATCGCTACTATAAAAGGGAATAATTCACAAAAAATTAAAACCAGCTTTTCTCACGTTCTCCAACTGGCAGCGCTTTGCCGTGGCGAGCATATCTCCTTCCTCGGGGGGAGAGGAAGCGTAAGGAATACCCCTGCAAGATCCAAGTTTTCCTCTGCATCTATATGTATAAAAGAAAAAGGAGGTATGTGTGTGTGTGTGAGGAAAAGAAAGCCAGGGTGGAAAGAATGAGAATCTCAGGGAAATTTCCTCCCAAAGCAAGATAGCCGGATAGGAGAAAAGTATCTCCTTGGTTGGAAAACCCGGAGAGCGAAATTATGAGGGCTTTACGCGAGCGCTCACACACACACATACACACAGCTACACTTTTTCTTTAGCTAGACTAAATGAGACCGCACGTAAAAAAAGAAAAAGAAAAACGAGCCGCGGTATAGCGAGCGGGACGAAAACGCTCGAGTGAATCGCCTTCCCCCGACACCTACGAGTCTTCGATCCGCTCTTAGCATCCCCCTCTTCTTCTGCTTCTTCTCTTCAGCTCGCTTCTCTTTTCAGCCAGGCTCTCGCCGAGTGCAGTGGCGAGAGCATAAAGCTCGCGGGGGGTAATGTAGACAGCCTCGCTAGAAATTGCACACCTCGGAGGCGTCTGCTGCACGGACCGAATCGATTTCGATTCCTTCTTCCTCTTTACCTTTTTTTTTTTTTGGTTCCTTTCTTTTTGCTTCGCGTTCACTCCTTTCTCGCCCGCTTTTTCATCACCTTTTCAGCTTTATCTACGCGGAAGCGTCGATTCAATTTTCCCATTCGCGTGCACGCTTTAAGACCTGGCCTTCGAGCAACTATAGTACATCGATTGACTTATGACGCTTCTTTTTTTCGAATGATTTAATTTCCTTATGGATTGGAAATCTTCTCATAAGGATGTTAATTATAGATCCTTGGCACTATATTCTAACTTTGGTATAGCGAGATCGCTACTTCGAAGAGACGGGATTCTCGATGAACTTTCTCGAGAATATTAATTTCTGGTGAATAAAAAAAGAAGTAACAATTGTAAGCTCCAAGTACAATGATTATAAGTCTATTCTTGAGAATTTGCACGATGAAGTAGTATAAGTACTTGCGACAGAGCCTCGGGCTCTCGATTTCTTCTGGGGTAAGTAAACGTATATTCTATGGTTTGCGCGGTCATTGGCCAAGTCACCAGCAATAGACTATTCACAGGCGGGGACAGGACGAGTTCGGAGCGAACAATGCGCCCGAGGCTTCCACCACCACCACAATATAAGTATATACGCGGCTCGTCGCTCGCTTTTTAAGAAGTTATAGCATGGAACGCATTCGGCCTTCATAAAAATAAGCTGTTAAATTTAAGTTTTTATGGGTCGAGCTCCTGCATTATATTGCTCAACTTTCATTGAGACTTGTACAGGAGTTTTCATTTGAATATCGCGACTCGGCTTCTTACCAATAAAGATAGATTTATTTTATTTTCTTGGAACTTATATTGTTGAAATTTGATTTAACCTTTCGACACAATTTTTTCGACTTTGATTTTTTGGTAAGAAGAAGATTATTCATAATAGCGAATGTGAGTTCAATCGATGTAGTCGTGATTTCGTAGGAAAGAATAGAAGTTCTAATGAACTGCAGTGGTCAGTTTGGAGGGTCGGAAAAAGTAGGCATATATAGTGCAGGTCAGCTATAGTCGACATAAGTTCAGGAACAATCCTAATGTCCCGAATGGGATCGCCGTATAGTTGATGGGGAGGCACACTGATGCTCAGAGTCTTTGCCATACGTATCGAAAAGCTTTTATGAACTGTAAATCTTATTAAAGGACGGCCGCCGGACAAATCCTCCATTGTATGTGTGTGCTTTCCATTACACGACGCTTTTGGTAGCCGATAGGCCTAGAACGCATTAAACGCCAACACCCCATCGTAACACGATGATGTGATTGATAAAATTTCATTTACTCGTTCTCGGCCATATTTCAGGATATCTACGAAAACTCGAATACCCGCGCCCTTTTGCTCGAGAGCTCTGCGCGATATGTATTCTAATCATGCGATGTATCGTGTTGTTCTATGTCAAAACAAATTTATTACACGCCCTAGAAATTCGTATAGATCGCGCGATAGTCTAACGAGTGCGGAGGCAAAGATTTGTCAAGTGAATGTTTGAGTTGATCGTTAACGTACTCTTCTGATTAAATCGCGTGTAATGAACACATAATGTTGTTCCTTTCGTATTATCCAATGCGACAAATGTTAATATCTATACGTAGTATTGGTTTTTCTGTAGATGGTACGTGTACTTATGTTATAATAGCCTAGTTGATTTGAGGCGTTTTTAAAATAAGCTGATGCATTATATAACGTTAACTAACGGTGTACTTTATAAAAATAATTGCCGCAATAAAAATTATCTAAATTTAATAGAGTATATGACTAAATAATTTCATTATTGCTTTTATGCGAAGCATTCGAGTATATTATAATTCATAGCAGAGAAAAGTTAAATTATTTATACGGAAATGCGGAATAAAATGTGGTGTTATAATGCTTTTAAAAAATCCATTTTTTGTACACAAATTATTCACGTTCTTCTACATCGAGGCTAATTTACTCTTTTCAGCTAAAAGGCTATAAAATTAAATTTGAGTTTTATTTTGAAATTATAGGGTACTAAACAATACTAAACTTTTACTCCATCAATCCAATTTTGTCCGATCATCGTCTAAAAAATTAGGTGTGTATATGCGCGACAGCGACTCGCAGTGGATAGAGTCAGCGTAGAGACCGACGGAGGAGAATCAGCTCGTAAAGAGAGAGAGAGAGAGAGAGAGAGAAGTCATGTGCCCGTCCGCGAAGGCGTAATCGATCGAGCCGCGCGCGCTCCGGCTTTTTACGCCGAAAGGAAACCGACGAATCCGTGGGGGCCCCTGTGTGTCTAGTCGTATATATACGCGTCTCGCTTGGCGCTGACAAAAAAGAGCAAAGTGCGAACACGCGATAGAGGAGCGAGAAGATCGTGGATGTTTCTAGTATTGCCGTGTCCAGCGTTGGACCGCTTGATTATATGTCACGATTTTCGCGAGTTCGCATTAAGGTTATATAACTTATAGCTAATGTACATGCACACATACTTTTTTGTTTATTCCATTAAAAACGGGGGAGTTATGCATTATGTTTCGATAGAGTGTATAATTTTTTTTTTTTTGGGGGAGAGGACAGCGTGTTTTTCGCGATGCAGACACAATCAGTTCGCGATTCTTATTCGGTGTTCATTTTCATGGAAATTAATTTCTCTGCAAATTATATATACGTTCATTGTTTTTCGTTGAATAACGTACAATGTTAAAATAATTAATGAGTTGCCTTAATGATTCGGATCTGAAACAGATCTGTAATTAACTAATAAGAACTGGATTCACTGTACACAATTAGATTCTAGTTATCCGATCGGGAGCACAAATGATTTTGTTGTTCATGCAACAATAACAAAATTATATGAATGAGATATCTTATCGGATAAGTATAATGATATTTGGTTAAAAATATTTTTATTAACGGTTTGATTGCATAATAATAGTGCTAATCAAACATTATATCTATGAAAAATCAAAAAAGAATCGAAGGTGTTGATGCTGATTTTCTCACGCATACATAATCTTTGGACATCAAAAGCATCGACATCATTAGTCAGAAACGCTCAACTCCTCTTTACTTTTTCGTCACACGCACATACACACACACACACACCCACTCTCGCAGCATAAACGCAGCGCGGTACCCAACACAGCATTACATTTTAATTTATATCTCCATGCGATACACAACGTAAGTAATGCAGAAGTAGATTAATTTCGAGATAGCTGAGAGGCCCAGCGAGACGAAATAAAGATAAAACCAAGGTATAGGAGCAGCTGCGCAGGGGGTAATAAAAAAATAAAATGTCGAAGAAATATTTATGAAAAAAGAGAGTGGATGGAGAAAGAGAAAGAGAGAGAAAGAGAGAGAGAGAGAGAGGCAGCAGCACAGGTGAACGTAAAACGCAGAAGAAAAATGCAGGATGAAAAGCCGGGAGTAATGGTGGAAAATAGAGAAAAGTAAAGGGGCATGCGGGGGAGGGGGTAGAGGGTATAGAGGCGAGAGAGGTAGGAGAAAGAGAATAAAGGTGCGGGTGCGCGCGAGAAGAGAGAGAGAGAGAGAGAGGCTCGAGTAAAACGTAGAAAAAGTGAACGGTATAACGGAAGGAGGGAGGAAAAAAGGAAGAGGAAGGAGAGGTGGGTGGGAGTATAGCGCGCGGATAAATTCGGGAAAGAGAGAGAGAGAGAGAGAGGAAGGAAGGAAGGAAGGAAGGAGGGAGGGGGGAGGCGCGAGCACGCGCGCAGGCGACATCCGGCTAATCAGAAAATGTAGGAGCGCAGCAACAGCAGCAGCAGCAGCGAGAGAGAGACTAATAGAGAGTGAAAAGGCATCAAATAAACAAACAGTGGGCGTCGAGGATCGAGAGAGAGAGAGAGCGAGAGAAAGAGCGAAGTTTGGTACGCTGAGGGTTTGCACTGCAGAGACGGAGAGAGAGAGAGGGAGCGCACACATATATATATATATATATACATATAGCTTTCGGGAAAATCGGCTGAACCATCAACGTGGGTGGAGGGAGAGGTAGAGAAGAGAGAGAGAGAAGAGAGAGAGAAGTGGCGAGGGAGAAATAGGGCTATTAGGGTCTGGGTGGTAGGCGCCGCCCCGACTATTAGAGGGTTGTTTCCAACCCACCCCCTTAGCCGCGTGCCAAACGCCCTGGTGTGGCGCGCATCGCCACCGCGGCCTTTTACACTCGCCTACCTCTCGCCTGCCTCTGTCTATATTGGACTGTGTTCGTGCGGATCTACACACCGTTGCAGCTGTATATATATGTTCTTTGACTGTACCGCCGCCGCTGCGCTTATATGCTCGTACTACTCGCGAGTCCCGCGCACTACGCGCCTTTAAACAAATCAGACTCGAGACTGCTCGCTTTCGATATAACATACATAGCTGTATTCTTATGATACACCGATTACTTTGGCTGCTGACACTCGACCAGCGGGCTTCGACCAATTGCGACGGGCCTTTTTCAAATTCTTCGTGGTGCGGCACCATCGGCCAGCAGCACGAATCCCTGGAAATTCCTGCGCAAATATATACGCTATATACCCAGCTTTCTCTCAGGTTGACACGCAGCCGAAAAGCACACACACACACACACTCCGCGCATACACAGCCACTCGCAGCTAAAGCTAAGCTATATAGGGAGTATGGAGCGATGTATATACACAGGGAGGACCGCAGAGAGTGAGAGAGCGAGAGAGAGAGAGAGCGAGCGAGGGTTACCACGGCAACGGAAGCGCTCGCGGGAGCGATGCCTTTAATAGGTATCTTTACTATATACGACTAGAAGCGCCGCCGGCAGTAGCAGCGGTATAGCGGCGGCAGCATCCCTTGTCTCCCTCTCTCTCCCTCTCTCGCGCGCATGGACTCTGGGGCGAGAGAGAGGGTTGCATGTAACTCAGAGAGAGAGAGAGAGAGAGAGAGAGAGAGAACCGCCGCGCGCGCGTCTCCGTGTTGGAGGATAGTGGATTGGCTGGGCAATTCCACGGGCTCTGCCGCCGGAGCTTCTCTCTCGCTCCCTCTCTTTTTGCTCCGGCTCGTCTTTTCTAATTCGAGTGATACCGGCGCCGCGCGCGGCACTGGAGAGAGACAGAGCGAGAGAGAGAGAGAGAGAGAGAAGAGAAGAGATCTCTTCGAAGAGGAGAGAGAGAGGAGTGAGAGAGAGAGAGAGAGAGAGAGGAGATAGAACGAAGCTTGAGCTGGATCGTTAGTTTGCCGCGCGATAGCTTGTCGAGCGGCCGACATGAATGGCGAGGAAATGGCGATGCACGCAAGGATTAGAGCGTTATGAGGGCTATAGACGCGGTGTGCTGAATGTCTGTGTGTTTGCGTGGAGAATCGCGAGAGCTTTCGATTAAGGCGCTTCTCGTATATACCTGCCTTTTTTTTTCCTCTATGCAGCTTAGGTTTCGGATCGATTATGTTTTTTTTGTTTTTTATTATTATGGAGGCGGTGGATTAAACTTCTGATTAGAGAGTTTTGGATAGGCTAGACTCATCGATGATTGAGATGCATTGATCTTGAATATTGGAGTGCCGGTATAGGAAACTCAAGCGTTGCGGCCATTATATTTTGGGAGCCAAATATTGAATGCTAAGATGGTTTGTCAATCGTAGGTTTAGACAATAGTCGAATTTCCATAAGGATGGATTGAACTCGCTCTGTATTCGCTGATGCTAACGTATTCATACTAATGTATTGTAGAAGACGCTCAATATGTGCGGTGGTAAGGGCCCTTATCACTGTAACTGTTCTACCGACAAATAATCGTCGATTTGGTGGAAAAAGGTTTTATCTCAACTTTTCTAGTTAAATTGCCTCTCGTGAGTGCGTTTTTTCTATCAATATTTTAATCAGAAGATACTGAATAAATATGAAATTTTATATGAAAAACTACACAACGTAGATAAAAAAAAATATTTTCGGTATATCCTTGCGGGGAAGAATTAATTTCTATGAAAAAAAAATGTGGTCGCGGGGCGAAAATCTTTTCGCTCTGAAAAGTTAAGATAGAACCTTTGTCTACCGAGTCGACGATATAATAATTTCATTTCATAAATCACACTATTCATCCAAAATATGAATTTCGTTACACGTCCCTTGAGCCTGCGAATACTGTTTCATAAAGTTTCAATAAATGATATTAAAAATTGCAAGAATAGATCCACTATAGCATTTGGGTGTACTATGTTAATTTGAGAGAGCGAAAAAGGAAAGAGGCGTTTCGTCCCGGGATTGTAGACTGGACTCGTCAGTAAGGCTGATGTCTACAATCCCTGCCTTATTAGACACTAGGACGCTCAGGAAGGATGTTTTCGGACTTATATAGTAACCGAGGCGTTTTTCCTGTCGCTTGCGAGAGACCTGTGGTGTAGCTCGGCCGCCTAGCGAGTACGGCACGAGGTACTATGAAGCGCGAGAATGAGCGAGTTCCTACACCACTATGAGTGAATCAAAAACGTTATGGGAGTGTCCATGGTGTCCATAGTACTACAAATATTTACTGAAAATTGGATCAAATAGTTATGATTACGGAAGAAAGAAATTCAATGATATCTTAGTTTTATGTGATACGAAGAATTTTTATGACTAAAATAAAAATATTGCTAACCGTCGGTAACACAGTCAAAGTGCTAAAGATATACTGGACTACAATCACTTTAACCCTTAGAGGGTCGGGATGACGCCTTGAGCAGTTTAAAATTGCCATTACTCAAAGAGTTGATGATGAAAAAATGCAAAAAAAATGGTTGCTTTTTATGTCAAATTTAACCTGTGTACATAATTTCATCATTGTTTAGCGTTCTTTCTATTCACTACAGAACTTCCGTGGATGTGCCATGGTTGGATAGATTCCTACCTTATTACCAGTTTTTGCATTTAATGAAATATATAAAGATAGAGATTAATTTTGAAAAAAACTCTCTTTTAGCATCTCGGTAATAATGTATACATTACGTGGCTCAAGTTTCGTGAAATTTCATGCACAATTAATAGAGATTTTTGTCCTCAAACATTTCGTTCGTAATTCACAGCGATGTTTATCTTTTTATCTCCGAAATTTTTTATTTGAACTAAATTACTTACTTTTTAGCATTTTCTTCACAATCTTTTTATAAGCTATTTAATTAAAAATTGACTTTGCATTTCGAGTGATAGTATAGACAAAGTAAGTATTAAATGATGGAGAAATGATTAATGATCTAGTTACCGTAAAAACACAAGGTTACATTATAAAACTGATGATTATTTTATTTATATACATAATTTAATCTAACTTACCGGTACATGCTTCAAGAACGAACTAACATCAGATACTATACCTACTCACTCTGCGTAATAATGCACATCAGATTCCTGGTATTTGTATTCCGAGGGACATGTTACGCCATATTTGCAGGTTCTCGTTCGACCCGCGGCAAATTGGTATGCATTTTAGATGCGGAAGGAGGCACGAAGTTTGCACCTCGACAAATAGGAAAAGAGGACGAGCGAAAGGATGTATACAAATGCGGAGGCCGTGGAAAAGTTGAAGGAAATAAGTATGCCAAGATTCTGCGGTTTTCGCCTTCGGAATCCGTTTATTGAGTTTTAGTTTCGTATACTTGGAATGGATGTATCGGAGTAGCGCGATATTACAACGTTGAGAGTTTAAAAAACTTTTGCAATTTGCTTGTAGATGAAATATTTATGGATAAGTTGAGAATTTGCAGGTCATGGATTACAAAAAAGGTGACAATACCATTTTTTATTTAGTGTATAATAAAAATATAATTCTTGTAATTTCTTAAAGTTTGGAATACTTTAAATTAGAATTTTTATCTTACCTTCAAAATGCAAAAACTACGCAAGTAAAATTGGTGCTTAAAAACCTTTTATTATTATACTCATGATTTTGTATTATTTTATACTCATTTTATCCATTATATCTGCTATAAACATAGATAAATAAAGAGCAGCGAAAAAGTGTATTCGCGTGATTGACTGAACGAGGTCATACGATAGGGCATTTTCGAAAAGAATACCTCCTCTGATAAGTGTATCTGTTCAAAAGCAAAATTACAGTAACAAAGCATCGGGTGGCAAAAATACGATAGACAGAGAGACAGAGAGGAAGTGAGAAAAATAAACATGCAGAATGCGCCAAGCCGGCGGGAGAATGAGAGAGAGAGAGAGAGAGGATAGAGGAGAGCGGGGAAATATGGAAATGTGCAACTTTGAAAGAAAAAAAAAACAAAGTGAAATAATCAAAGGGAGATAGAAAATAGCTATCGGCTGAAAGTATACACACAAGTATAAATAAGAATGCGAGTAGCGCGAGCGGCGCGCAGAGACCGGGGAAAAAAGGTAATAAAAAGAAGTACAGCTGGGGTGTGAGATAAAATACGGGTTTTAGGTAAAAAAGTGAGTAATAATGGACGCACGAGATGGAATGGAAAATGGGAACAGTACAGGAGAAAGGAATAAATATGAACGGAAAAGGAAAGAAAGTGCATCACACACAACCTCGTTTTAAATAAAAAAGCATAAAACCTTCGATATATGCGATAGCAAATATGCTCAAGTCGAAATGAAAATTGGCATATGAATTAATTAAAGATTTCTCCTGTATTTGTGTGAGCGAAAAATTTTTTATTTTGTTATGCGTTATTCATTATTACGACCACCTATTATTTTTTATTTTTGTAAGTAACAATTTATGATTTAGACGGTTTACATCCCAATAAAATCTATCTGTGTGCTCTTATGCTAATAATTCATACGTTATTATCGTTATTGACAAATTAAATGTTTTAAATTACTTTATTTCTCAAACTGCCTACTGTTTTTATATTTTGTAGCAGGTTATTAAACAATTTTAGGTGAAATAAAGATATTTTTTTATAAGTTCAACTGACAAGGGAAACTCAAGGAGTCCGGAAAACCGATTTTGATGAAACTTTACCGAGACATTTTTTGATCGAAAATATCAGATACGTGTCACGTATTTTAGTCAATGTTAATGCCCATTTAATCAAAATATATGAGAAATTCAGGTTGCCTTAAAACCTTTATTGCAATGCCAATATACATTGTAGAAAATGTCATAATAAAGATATCAAAAGTATAGATAATAAGCTTTCATTTGCATTTTTAGACAAGATATTAGCACTTTTCGTTCAAAAGTTATGAACGATCAGACATCGAGTTAATTTTGGATGAATTTTTGAACTGAAATAAACGTTAAATTTAAAGGCCCAAAAATTAACTTAAATTTCTATCGCTCATAACTTTTGAATGAAAATGAAAATGAAAGCTTATTATCTATATTTTTGATATCTTTATTATGACATTTTCTAAAATGTATATTGGCATTGCAAGATTTAATATAACCTTGATTTCTCATTTTGATTAAATGGACATTCTCGGGCCCCAGGGTCCATTTAACTAAAATACGAGACAAATATCTGATTTTTTCGATTAAAAAATGTTTCCGTAAAGTTTCATCAAAACCGAACTCCTTTGGTTCCCCTTGTAAGTATAAAAGTTAACATTGAACATGACTGAATTTTTGAACAACAATTTTGTAACAAAATTTTTGCATTACAGAAAACTGCAGTAAATCAGTTAGCCATGCAGCACCAAGTCCGCAAGAAAATAAGAAGAAGAAGCAGCGACACCGCGAACCATCGCTGAAAGAAAATAAAGAAAGTAGAAAGGCTGCGGGGTCTATATACATACATATATATAGAGAGAGAGAAAACCTTGGAAGCTGCTGCGGTGAGAGAAGCGTGCGAGAGGAGCGCAGATAGTTGGCGAACGACGGAGTCGCGACAGCTCGTCTAAATGCTAATAGCTTTATCGACTGTGACTCAAAGTCGGGAGGTGGGTTTTCGATTTTTCCGCCATCGCGCCTCGATTATATAGCAGCCACGGTGTATGTGCCCTGCCACTGCACCGCTAGATTCCTATTATTATCCGAGTCAACTATCTTCGTTTTTTTTCCTCTTATCGATGTTTCTGTTTTGAAAATTTGTTTTTTTTTTGCTGGAGCTTGCGAAAAGTACAATAATGGGTAAAATATATTCTTTTTTAGTTTTAATACACATCAGATGATCTACTATAATTTATACACATAAGATTTAGTTTCATTGCTTATAGAAATGAATAAATTAATGAAAAACTTATTATTATGATTTCTGCATTCGAACCACGCCTATATCCTGTATTATTTATTTTATTTATCTTCGTGCATAAACAAAACTTGAACGTATTTTTTTTTAAGCTGTAAAGAATTTATTTGCTTGTCAATCACTGTAGCGTAGTTGAGTATAATCAGGAAAAAGATTCATGAGCCTACCGGTACTATATACGTATATTTTATCAGCATCCAAGTGCGCATTATCAACTGTTAATATATCATACCCTATAGCATAGGCAAACATCAAGCGTCAGCTCAACTTAAATCCAACAAATCAATGAAATAATCTCATCCGCAACTATATAACCCCAATAAATCACACTCGACTCATAACCCAGCGAAAATCGAGATCATCGCTACTTAACCCCGCACGCAAACAAAATTTTCATTTCCCCAAACTTAATAGAGAGACACACTTCCAGTCGAGCAACTCCACTTTTCCATCTCCCGGTCCCCATTCATATTACAGTCACCCATCGATCTCCTCGCATACATATACAGGATACACAGAGAGACACATATATACGCATCGCTCAACGGTGTACACGAGGGCTATATCCTTGTTTCGGCTCGACGAGCGGTTTTGCTTCGGTAAGCCCACATGTCGCGCGCCAGCGCGAAAACGTAGGAGTGGATATATATGTCGGTCTCTATCTCTCTCTCTCTCTCTCTCTCTCTCTCTCTCTCTCTCTCTCTCACTCTCTCTCTCACTCTCTCCCGCCCCAAATGGACTGTAGTGCTGAGAGTGTATATGTACACGTCGGGTGGCGCGCGGCGACAGCGGCATCCCCTAATAGACCCCGGGAAGAGCCAAGTATAGCATCCCGAAGGGGCTACTTCTGTCCTTCTCTCTATACATAAGCACCTAACTCTCTCTCTCGTTCCTCTTGGTCTGTTAGGATACAGCGTTGGCTGCGGGCTCGAGACTCGTATATCTGACGGCATTTATCATCGATTAACTTGTAAACAGCCAATCTGCTCGAAGTGCGCCGCTCGAGTAGGAAATTATGACAGATGCTTGAAAGGTCTGCGGGAGATCACTTGATTTATGCGGACCAGCTGGCTTTCTAGAGTGCTTCGCTTTTCTGACAGTGATCTCCTTTTCTAGTTTCATTTTTTTCTCTTTTTTTTTATTTCGGTAGTTTTGTTTTGATTGCTGGATTTTAGCTTTGTTTATGTGTATACGTATAGATGAGATGACCGTGATCTTTTATGTTTTTGGGCATTCAAGAATCTGAAGGGGCATACAGTTTGTTTAAAAGCAGTATTGCAAGCAGACATTACGTAAGTTTTTTGGGTAGATTTTACTGAAATTTAACTTGTAAAATTTTACTCTAATTTAATTCAACTGGCAGTTAACTGAGTTGATTCTATAATGACTAGCTGATTCGATCCCACAGCACTTAAATTGCGCAGGGTAGTTTCTTAATAAAATATTATTTTTCTTCTTTAAAAGAAAAACTTAATCAAGCGTATTCATTTGTCTTACTTATTCAGCTCGATTTCTCGCTAAGAGGGTGTCAAAGTCCTACAGTTACCACTCAAACTGTTTTACCGATCGGATATGAATAATTAGTAGTAACTAAATAAATAGGTAAAACTACCTCTATGAATTATCTATCACTTGGCAAAGTTACAAGTAAATATTTCAAGTACACCCTTAAAAATTTCTGCACCGAAAAAACGCACTTATTTCGATGCAAATACTTATTTTTTCGGTCTAGACATTTTTGAAGGTGAAGGTGTAATAGACGAAGTGCACCTGTATTTGGGATTTGCATAATTTTACCTATTTATTTAGTTATTACTAATTATTCATATCCGATCGGTAAAACAGTTTGAGTGGTAACTGTAGGACTTATCCCCCTTAAAATTTACCGAACAATTTAGTAAATTCTCTTTAGCTGTCAAACATATCCTATTTGACGAATTCAGTCCGAGTTTTTAGGTAAATTTTACTTGACCGATCAGTAAATTCTAAATGCGATGTTTGAGTATCACTTGTACTTTCTAAGGATAGTTGATGCTGACCAATTGAAAAGTTGGAAATGGGACAACAAGAAGTAAAAATTTCATAGGATTCATCATCATTCTACATGTTTGGACTTTTTATGTTTACGGCACGCTCGTCAAGCATAAATCAACATGTTACTTCTGTTTTATGCCACATTTCCAAAATATGAATGAATTTCAAATATACTAATTTCCAAAATAAGTTTCTAATTTTCACCATTCAAAACTTCCCAAAGTCAACCGCTAAATATGGTGGATGTACCTTTTTCTTTTGCTTAATCTAAAAGGCAGCCACTTCAAGTTCACATTCGAATAAAAAACCTCCCCAGACCTCCATAAAAGGAAACGAATAGTTTATTTAGAAAGCTGAAAAAGTTCATCCTCAATCAGTTCAAACGTATAGCCGTTATATGAAAACTTGCACCGTTGAAAATCACCGCATGACTGGCCATACAGCTTATACGTCCACCGCATTCATCTCTCGTCCGGAGCCAACCGAAAATGCGGAATCAGAGAGCGCGAGATTAGGCATACGGAGAGGGGTGGGGATATAAAGAGTAGGCGGCAATGTAAACCCGCGTGGATACGTCGCGTAGCATCTATCTATCAGCGCTACATTTCCTCCACCTAAGCCCGGGCAACTCACGCAAACACAGACACATACACAGACCCATACACACACACACACATCGCCGAATATCCCTACTGGGACTTCTTTTAATGGAGCACCCGGGGGTCTGCTTTCGTTTCGACTGCTCGCCCCCTGCGCTTTAAGCAATGATCATCTCGCCGCAACGTTCTCTCTCTCTCTCTCTCTCTCTACCTACCGATCGATCATCTCTTTCGCTCTCGCATTTTCATTTATTTCCTCGTTAAAGCGCCTTCTCTCTCCGTTTTTTTTTTGCGGAGGTGGACAATGAAGAGATATCGTATACGTGCGGGTTTCGGAAAAACCTTATGTCCCGTTTTTATCGAGTGCGTGGCGGCGCGGGTATATGTACACGGACGGTATATATATGGAGTGATCGATATATCGAGTGGTGAGCGTGATGTATAAATCGTTTAGTCTGCGGAATGGGATACAAGGCTTTTCGATTAAGATTGAGGGGGTCGAGTCGAGCGTGCGCGAGGTCCTTAATGCCCGAGTGCGTTATACGGCCCATGGAAATCGTAGGTTGTGGTGCGGCCGGCTTTTTATGATATCACGCGCGTTGATCGATCCGCGTGCGCGTCCGTAAGAGCCTGTTGGGGAGGTAATTTAGTGAGATTGATAGTTTTACCGAGTAGGTGGGAGGAGGCTTTTGATAGTGCGCGTACAGTGCTTATATAGGTGGATTTTGAATGAGCTGCGCGCGGTGCGTTGTTCGCGATGATAGAGTCGCGATGATAATGAAATTGTAGCTGAACCGTTGATGATGCGTGTGTAGGTCGATTCGATTTCCGGGGTGTTTGTATGTTCCTGTATGTCTGCTGTTTGGGCGTTGTGCAATTGAGTTTGGGATGCGGAGTTGATTTTCCATTTAAATTGGCGATGCGGATGAAAAACGAGTCTTCGAATGCTTTATTTAACGCGTGATGGATAGCGTTGTATTTTGAGCGTATGGTTAGATGTTGCGAAGATTATTGCGCTTCGAATCGATGTTCTGCTTTTCCTTCAATGTTTTATTAAAATAATTTTTTTCTTTTAAGTATATTTGATATGCATATGTGAATAGATTCAATTTAGCAGGATGAGTCAAATCACGGTAAAGGGTCTAAATTGATGTTGAAAAATAGCTGCAGATAGGAGTAAAAATAAACTCAATCCTTTGTTATAAACATACAATTTTACCCCATTACACATCAGAAAACAATTTAACAATCACATTCTCTATGAGCGGATAGGATAAAGATACATAAAAAGTAGGGAAAAAATGGGATGACAATATCCGTCGGTATAACCCTATAAAACCCCGAAAAACTAAGCGCGCGCAATTATGCAAATGTCGCGCCCAACATATGCCTTATATATATAACCTTAAAAAAGAAAGATCAGAGCATGCGGGCAATACAAATGTATATATAAATTATACAAATTAAAAGAGCGAGAGAAAGCGAGAGCGAAAGAAATGCAAAGAAAGGGTACTTGCATTAGAAATCATATATTGCGCGTAGTTTTGAAACCGATCGCCATGTACCAATGCGCGTATGTATATGCGTACACGCGTATGCGCCTAATAGAGCACAGCTTATAGAATAGGGGTGAAGTATAATGGTGTCATATTTCCTGTGTGTTCCGGGGTTTAAGCAGGCGCGCCGTGTAACACTAGATCGAGAAGCAGCAGCAGCAGCGGCGAAAGAGAGAGAGAGAGAGAGAGAGGGAAGGGAACCCCGACGCGCGACGGGGTGTTTAGGGAAAATCGGCGTTTTATTATAATGGGAGACTGCGTTATACACTGTACCATATATATATACGTTACACAGTCGGTAAAGAGCTTTACGTTTTTTTTTGCACTCAATCTCAAAAAAATGTTTTCCATTGTCGCTTTAGTGAAAGGGGAGGGTTACATTATAGCGAGGATCGAATAAAATGTGATTAAACTTACATTTCTACGTTTGCCTACTCTCGTCTCGGCTCTCCTTTTATTTTCTTCGTCCCGAGCTGTTGTCGAGGGTTGATAATCGGGTTGTAGTGAATATAAATGAAATCGATTAGGAATGCTGTGTATAGAAATTGCTGCGGGTAATGAAAATGTAATGGGAACTTTTTCTACATTAAGGTGGTTGTAGGGTGGAGTCGCTTGATTTTGTAATATGTTATAATTGACACTAATATCTATTAGTATGACCAAAATCAGATCCGGTTACTGAACGAAAAATTGAGAGAAATAAGTCCCAAGTTTCAATTTTTAAAAGAGAGCATAGGCCAGATACTTGCCGAAGAACTTTCTATGGGTATAACATATTATACGCGTAACCAGCGCTCATTATTTTCATTTCGAAAATATAAATTTTAGTCCTCTGGCGCAGCAGCCCGAGATATCTCGCCCAAACGAGGCTTTTACCGTAGCCAAGAGGACGAGCTATCTCGTCCTGGCATTTTTAGCTATAATTTTTGACTGGTACATTTTTAGAGTACTTGCAACCACGCTTATTAAAGCTGAAGACGCATGATAAGTTTGGTTTGAATCCCGATTTTTATATATTTTCCAAATGCATAGGCAATGATGTTATACATTCTACGATTATAAGTAAAAAAAATATGCATTAGGGAATGGAAAAGTCGGGTAAAACGCTTACGAATGGGGGTTCATAAAAAGTCTCTGATGACCCATGTATTAATTTATGTTTCTAAGTGAAATATCATAAAGAATTCTATTCAAGATAAAGGAAAATAAAAGGGGTCCCTCTGTGCACCCATACAATTCGGTCTTTCATTGAAGCCGTCTTAAATGTGGTTGCATGTTGGTGAATATTCATGTAATTGCATATTTTTTTTAAAAAGCAGATTTCGAAGTTAAATGTTATACTAATTATTTCAATATGCAATTTTTAAAATACTCAACAGTATGATTTTGCTCATTATGTAATTGATAATAATTATATAATTACATCTTTTTAAGATATAAGATTCTTAAAGTTGGGAATGCCCTAATTGAGTTACAATGTTTGTATTAGCTCCCTCTATTCACGAATACGCACATGCACGAGTAATTTCATACAGAGTACGTAAACCCGAAAATTGCTTCCACGCAAGAGTGTACACAACCAACAAGCTATCCTAAACAGCTTGGCAACCGCAATTTTCATTCGCTCGTGAAAAAAAAAACAACACAAAATTCATCATTCAAAACTTTTCCACATAATCCTATTACCCAAAAACTTCAGGCCACACTCAATTACGCATCCTCGAGTTCCTCGTATCCCCTTTGTGCCTGTCCAATTAAGCGCGTGCGCTGCATTTCAGCAGAGAAAAACTAAAACAAACGAGCAGATCGTCCAAAAAAAGATAAACAAAAACAAATGTAAATAAATAAATCAACCCTCCCGACGCCTCAACTGCCATCGTTGTATCATTACAACACTCGAGTATTCTTCTTATACACCTTGGCGCAGGCAACAAAAAAAAAGGTTCGCGATTATCTGTCCCGCTCGGCACTCGAGGCATAAATATCCAAGGAGGTAAAAGAAGAAGGAGAAGGGACAACAAACGGCGCCTTTCCTCGTGCCTCGAGTTTTCTCGCTTAAATGTTATTTAACAAGGGAGGCCCCGCTGAGCGCGCCACTCGACGTAGTCCGCTAATCCGCTTTTATCCTCCCCCTCGCTGAGAGGCTAATCTATTTAATTAGACGCTAATGCGCCGCGCCTCTCTCGAGCTCGAAGAAAGAGTCTCTCCTCGCAGCGGGATTGTGTTTGGCCAGTACCGATTTCTCGGGCGCATTATTTCGCGGCTGAAGCGTATTTTGACAGTGTTATACGACGCGCCACGTAAGAATGCAAAGCGGCGGGGAGGATTACTAGCTCGAAAGGATTTTTACCTCGGGCATATAGCTTTGTAAGGAATATCGCTCCAGATTTGCGAGACAAGTGCTGCTTGCTCGCTTCCTACCTGCCGTACGTCTTATGAGTCTAAGGTTAATGATGCGGAATGAGCTTTCCTTCCTCGGGTTCTTATGCAATGATAAATTTTTAATCGCTTTTTGTGTTTGTCAAATGACACATTGCAAGGTTCAAATGAAATCGGAGGCTTTCGTACTAGTAAAATTATTTCCTGTTACAAATATTACAATTGGTTCCGAATTCTGAAATCCTTATGGGTTTGCCATATGGATTCCAATAAAATGATTTGGAGATGAAAATATAAAATATAAATGACGCATGTTTTATTAGATTTTAATATAATTGTTGTATTTATTCTAAAGAAAATTACTTCCTGATCATAATAGCATTAAACGCACCTCAAACTTACTAAAAGTTAATACATCCAGCGGCTATTCATTACATCAGTTGCAAAATTCCAAGTACACGCACAACTTGAAAAAAGCCAACTCGAAAGGAGTCAAATTCCGCTTGCGAATAAAAAAGAGCCATAGCGAGAAAGAAAGGCAAATAAAGCGCGCGATCGCAGAGCTCTCTCGACTACCCCCCTAAATAATCCTCTCTGGCAAAATGCGATTATTGTCACTATACACACTCGCACACAGCCAAATATAATTCCTCTCTCTCTCTCGCGCGCGCGCTCGCACTTACTCGCCCCATTAATACTGTACTTCTTTTGCACAGCCACGAGTGAAAGAGCGAGAGAGAGAGAGAGAGGGAAAAAAACTGCTGGGCGGAAGCGAAGAGAAGCTGGGCCGATTGGACGCTATACATATAGTAGAATCGCCAGGAGCCCGAGGCGATTTGTGTGCACGCGGTGGTTATATAGCAGAGTCGCGCATATACTATATAGATATATAGCCGTTTTCACGGGCAAGTAGCCGGAGTGGATGGATAACTTGTCCATTGTGACGAGCGATGGCCTCCAGCGAGAGTAAATGATTGTCAGGAGTAGGGGGGGAGAGGGGGCACGAACGGTAGAGCGACGAGTGTCTGCTACGAGGGAGAGAGAGAGAGAGAGAGAGAGAGAGAGGGGGGGAGACAGAGCGAGCGGGTGCCAGCGAGGCTTTGTTGTTTAGAATAAACCCAAACTCTCCCTCTCTCGCTTTGTCCTTTTTTCACGTCTCTCGCTTTTTAGCCCCGTGCTATGCTGGATGGTCGAATGTACGAATCACGACCGTGTCGCTCTTTTTTTTGTGTTTGTGCGTGTGTGCGTGCATCTCTCCCACCCCTCGAGTTTATCTACCCCCGCGTGCGTGTATGTGTATACATACGCCGTGTCCCTATTATCGGTAATTAGAATGGCCCTTCTGGCCACGCGACCACTTTTCACTCCTCGATTCGGCGTTTCGCCTCTTGAAATCGAGAACTTCGAGTGTGTCTGTGTGTATATGTGTGTGTGCGCGGGTTGAATGGGAGAGGGTGGCAGCGAGCGCCGCACTGATTGATGATACTGACAATGAGTGATTGCTTCGTTAATTGTTGCGCGTGTATGTGCGCGTGTACGCGGCGTTTGTTGTTATATATATATATATATCGGTACGACGCATTTTTGTGAGCTCGAATTGTTTTAGACGCGCGCTTATGCCCGGTAATTTTTCACACGGATTATTGGCGCATTAATATGTATAGTCGGCATTTATTGTGCCATTAATAATTTGCTCGCATCCATTTTTCATTCGTCCTCCTCGATTCTACAGAATCTATTGTATTTTGTATCTATTGTATTTAAATAATGCTCATGCAAATACGTATCAATGACGATAATCGAGGGAAAATAGAAATCAATGACAATCCTTGAATATGCACTCCCTAAAGTGCATTACGAAATTACCGCAATTTTTTCGCAAACATCCTATACCATTCCTAATAATAATCACACGGCGTACATATCCAGAGCATCGGCACAAAGCCACTCATCGAGCAGCACTCACAGTTAATAAACTTTTACACGCATATCCATTCTCCTTCCCATACGCGCACCTTAGCTTCGGCATATCAATGTCATCCTCCGCTGCATTACTCACCCACTAGGCGAATGTACAACGCAAAGCTGAAACACATAAAATCTCGAATGCCTTTCGCCCGTGCGCGCACGGATACATATAATATATATACACGAATGCGCGCGGCGCGACAAAGTCTCCCCTAATGAAGTGCAGTACGCACTTCGACTCGAACACACCCTGCAGGTATATCCTACACGCATACACTCGCTATAGGTACACAGAGGACGACTGCGAGGTATTGCACACACGTGTAGCTGTGCTCTCTCGCTCTCTGTCTCTCTTGGCATTTATCATCGATTAACCAGGCGAGCTCGAGCTTAGCAGCAGGCTGGGTATTAACGGCGCACCGGCTGCACGACCCACCAGGACATTGCCGCACGCGCGCAGCCACTCGGGAGTCGTATAAATGCGAGTGTAAGAGAGAGGGAGAGAGAGAGAGAGAGAGAGAGAGAGAGAGAGTGCACAGTGGTTATACACTCCATTTGCGGAATCGCGGCGAGGGAGAGAGAGAGAGAGAGAGAGAGAAAGAGAGGAAAATAAGGCTGCGCCGCATTACGCCATTACACTTTCCGGCCAATTAATCCCGTTGCGTTTCGTCTCAAAAGCCCGTTTTCGCGACGCTCCTTCGGGATTACTTTGCTCTTTCTCTCTCTCTCTCTCGCGAACCCTTTCCTGCGCCACACGAAGATTTGACGATGCTTTTTTATATCTCTGCACTCTGCTCCGTGTGTGTTGAAGAAAAGAAAAGCCGGTCTTCGCATTTTAATGTGCTTTCAAGGATACGAGTGTGCAGCTGTTTTAATTTGAATTTATATATAGCGATTGAATTAGGACTTTTGGCGAGCGTGAGTATCGGTTTGCATTATACAATTTTGACGTGGCAGCTACGAATTTTAATGCAGTTTTAAAGATATGGAAGCCATTATGTTTTATTAGGGATTTCTATTACGTTATAGTGTGTTTATATTGTTTTAATAATTACCGGCTATAAAATGAATATTATAACATAAATGTACATTTTTAATTTAAATTCGTATTTCTGAATTCGGCATCGCGTGAAGCTATTTTTAATTAGTACCTGTTTTCTGTTATTTGCAACGTGTAATTCGATACTAAATTTGAATAAGATTATGTAAAAGAGAATACTTAAATGCATATTTATTGCATAAAGTTCCAACGCTGGAATGAAAACCGTACACTAATTAGTTCTGATAATGCGTTACCTTATACTATTCCATACCTATCGAAGTTTTTGCTTAGTGGTGTTGATAACTAACATTGCATCATTGTTATCGTTACACAATTATTGCAGTAGATTTCATTTCGATATAAAATTAAAATGGTTTAATAAAATAACGTTACTACGATTTAAGAACCCCACTTCATAAATTATTATGAATAAATATCGAAAAAATTTTCAACTTAACTGCTCAACATCTATCGCACGATAAAAAAATGTATAGTGAACCAGTTCAAGAAATCACATTTCTGTCTTCCCGAATCCGTCTCATTTCTTAATTGAAGCGTTTCGCATCGCTTGTAGAAGCTAAGAAAACCCGTATAATCTCTAAACTTGTCGATAAATTCTAATGCTCCCAGGCCCCGATATTACAAACTTTTGATTCAACCCGCTACTCTTATACCTCGTCCATCGGTTTTAAATAGCGAGCAATCACTCTCGAGTTCTCCTCGGCTCACCTCCTTTTGCCAGCCTCCTACTTCTTCTGCTCCTTCCCAAATATACGAACGTGCTTTTCCAGCCCATCACTCCGCTGAGGCAACACCACCAACTCTCGGTGTGTATATATGTAGGCGAGTGCAAGCGAGTCAGGACGAGAGAAGATGCGCCCAAGTTAATACGTAAACGGAGTTCCTAAATGGAGTTAGCGAACTTCGTGCTCTGGGGCGCGTTTGAGCCACTGAGGAGAGAGCGAGTGTGCTGTGCTTGTCGGGGGTTGGACCAACAGAGAGAGAGAGAGAGAGAGAGAGAGAGAAGCAGTTCAGTACCTCTTAGTTTACGAATGAAATTCCGTCGGACGCCGACTTGCTGCCGACTTCTTTTCGTTTGCCGCAGCACTCGCGCGCACAAAAGCTCCTGAAAGCCAAGAGTGCGTAGACCAGGCTAGATTCCGTGTCCTGGTTTGTGTTAACACTTGACATAATAATTCTGAGTGAAAATAGTATGAGATTTTTTTTTGTAAAATGAAAATGGTTTTAATAGGTTAAAACCCTTTGAAGCGCTGTGATAATCAAAGTACCTAAATGATATCCATTCCCTGCTAATTTTTATTTGTGCGGCTGTATACTAATTTTATCATCATTGATAGAATATGATAGAATCAGAAATATTTTTACTACTTCAAAAAATTCATTTTCTGGCATATCCATGTAAAGTTTGGTATACAAGAGTTTTTGGGGTTGCCGATTACGAATCCAGTATTAGATTCTAAACATTCAAGATGGCTGACTATATCTACAAAAAAATAAAGTTAATCGCGGAGAAAATTGCATACAGCGGGTTTTGGAGCTGCTAACGATTAATTTCAAAATTCTGGTCACGAATACTTACTCAATGATCCCGAATACTCTTGCATATCGATTTTCATCATGATCAAAGTTACATTTTTAACTTCGGTCGATCTTGCTGAACCCTTTATTTTTTGAAAATCTTATACCGGATTTGTAATAAGCGACTCTCAAAACCCCTTATGCACTTTTATGAAAACAAGTAGAAAGACTGTAAAGGGTTTTAACAAGTACGTATATTATACCTATTAATCTATATTTGCGTTAATGAATGAATTTTTATTAAAATTGCAGTTATTCTAAAGAATACTGATAAATTCAATAGAAATATAGAATATAATAATTTAATATGGAATTTAATGATATAAATTTAATTAGTTGCATTATACGAATATACTTCAAGGAAAAGATAAATTATTTAAAGTTATTTTGAAGGTATGTGAAAGGATAGCTGATGGGTTCTACTTTACCAGCGACATAAATATTCCATGAAAATTATGAATTCTATCATCAGAAAATGTTTTCATAAAATGTCAATCACTCTTGATGATGTTGTTGAAAATTTTGCAGCTTTTAGCAAAATGCAAGATACGTAAATTAAAAACTTTCCTGTCAATACCAAAAAATTAACTGATTATTTTGTTAAACGAATGCCTGTCACCTCGAACTGTTACTTTTATTACTGTAATATCGGACGAAATCAATCGGTACACGATATCCCTCTCAATTCGCCTCTGCCTCTGCCTCGCATCGCGATATCCTTTTTTTTTCCAATCAACGGGACGCACCGACAATGTCCTGTCCACGCTGATATAGCCGCAGAAGTTCCAATGGCCTATCCATTAACGCACTGGCTCATTCGATGATCGGCGAATAACCTGTGATACGAGGAAGAGAACAGCACCGCCGGTATAACGTATAGAGTGACGGGCGCTCGCGCAATCAGGCCGATTCGGGACAATAAACGAAAAGCGCGGAGCAGCACACGAAGAGAGAAAAGAGGTGGGTCCTCTTTGCAAAACACAATGCGCTCGGTGCGTCGGCGGTACGCCTTTCTTTTGCTCTCGTTTTTTCTTTCTCTCTCGATTTCTTGTTTTTATTTCACCCTCCAACTACCACCGATACTCATCCTCTGCACGCACTGACTAAAGTACGTTTATTTGAGAGAATGATAGCCTTCGATGATAGGAAAATACGTTACAAAATTATGGATTTGCAAAATTATGATTTAATTCTGTATTATCATTTTTTCATTGTAACTTTTCTTCTGTTATCAGGTTGAATAACTGATCTATTGCTTTGATTGCATAACTATCCTGTATCATTATTTCGAATTTGGATTAAATGATAACAGTTGTTTCACAACTGTGTGCTGCGAATAAAGTACGTTATTTTTAGAATTAAAATATTACATCATGGCAATTAGGATTCAATTCGCAACTTCATAGTTTCCCCGACTGATTACCCCTATGTCGATAAGTCATTGTTGCCCATGATCACCTAGTTCATAGATCAGCAGTTCAACGAGATTTTGAAATCATCACATCCTCAATCATCGTATCTTACTCGCGGCGCTATACAGAATCTCGCGAAAGCGTTGTAGTCCCTTAAGAGTAGAAAACGTTGAAGGGTGCAAAATTTGCTCGGACAGATACGCGCTCGGATAATACAGTAAAAAAAAAGAAAAAGAAGAAGAAGAAGAAGAAGAAGCAGAAGAAAGAAGGTAGGAAAACACCGAGAGAGAGAGAGTGAACCGTCGCGGCAGACAGAACGAGCCTGTTGGACAAGCTGTTGCCTTCACCGCCTGAATTAGAATGAATCGACCGATCCTCTCCCCCCGTCATACACCGGGAATCTCGGCAGGCTACCGTCCTCGCAGTCGTCTTCGCCTTATTTTCTACCCCACCGAACCCCCGCAATCTTCCTCTTCCGAGCCCAGTCAACCCCTATGAAAATATACATATATACTCGCTCTGTGCACGAAGAGTAAGAGAGAGGGGGGGAAAGGTTATATAAAGTTTTTACGATTTCTCCCGCAGAGTTCGCCTTCGGGATTCTCTGCTCTCTCGGCTGGCTGGCTGCGCCCGCGCGAATGATCCTCCGTCGTCTTTCTCTTTTTGCGAGGGGCTAAATCCGTTGTATCTCTCCTATAAGAGGCCTATAAATTCGTTTGGCCTGTCACGGCTCGTAGCTGCTCCGAGAGTCTGTACACTCCCGCTCTCTCACTCTCTCTCTCTCTCTCTCTCTTTCTTGTTGCGGCTGAGGCATTAAGGAGCGACGGAAAGTATAGGGTCGATCTGCTTGGTTAGCTGCGCTGCCGCTCCTGGGTTATGTCGATATGGCACCCTCGACGACGACCAAGACGACCGCGATGACTGCCGCTATACGCATACATATATATATATATATATATCTGCGGAGGAGGAGCAAATCTCGCGCGGATGGCCTATCGATGTCTCCTGGATATGGCTTTGGGTGGGTATGATGCTCTCTTCGTGGTTTTCGCTCTCTCTCTCTCTCTCTTTGCCTTTCGCGCGGCGTGGAATAATGGAGGATGCGTTGTTGGGGAGAATGGATGGGGAGTGAAAAAGTCAGGGCGAAGATACGGTGATGAGGGAATCGCTGGCGATTGCTACTGTGATGCTGCTTTTATACTGTTTAGACTGAAATATTAACTGATTTTCGGAAAACCTTTTTTTTTTTACTCAAGTGCTTGGATTTGGCACATTTATACATGGCTATTCTAGGATTTGATATATAGATTAGGAACTTGTTCATGATTTGTATATGTATAGGCCTTTCAGTATAATATCTTGTAAAGAGGCTATTCCGTATAATAAATACGAAAATGATAAGATAATAAATTCAACAAAATTTTAAATGACTTTGATATTTAAGAAGCAAACCGTTTTGAAGTGCGATAAGTATTTATGCATTGTTAACATTTATAAATAACTTTTCCCTGCATGAAATTTTAATTAATTCTTCAACTGGAAGTGAGATAATATAGAAGTGTACAGTGCAAGTTTACGAATCAGTTGCAGTACTTTTACATTTTATCCCAGTCCGCATTGTGCCAGAGCCAAATTGCTCCAACCCAAAATTCAAGTATAAGTCTAGCTGTAAATTTGCTTCCCCCTCGAGAAAGAGCGAGAGCGAGAGAGTGAGAGAGAGTGTAAAAATTTGCGGTAAAATCTAAAAGGAAAGTACGAAACGCGAGAAAGAGATGGGGAGAGAGATCCGGAGATTGAAAATAAATAAGAAACACTGCTCGCGAGAGCGGCAAAGAAAATAAAAGAGAAAGAAAGCGAGAGGCAGCTGGAGAGATAAATAGAAGGAGCTAGAAGTTGGCAGCTCTCTCCGACGCCATCATGCGGCTTCTCTCTCTCTCACTCACTCTTAAATATATAACCGCGCGGCGAACTTTTCTCGCTTGGGAATCCGAGGACACAGCTCTCGAGAGTAAATCCGACGAGGAAGGATGACGACGAGGACGACGAGGACGACGAGGACGACGAGACGACTTGTCGACTTCTGCAGGCTGCTGCCGCCGCTGCTGCTGCTGCTGCTGCTGTTGGGGGCTTTGGAGATTGCGCTCGCGGACTCGCGAAAATGTTGAAAACTGGGAGATTGCTGTTATCGTATATAGCGAGGCTCGCTTCTCTCTCTCTCTCCTCTCTCTGCTGTGCACTCGTACGCCAGCACAGCAGATTCTGCTTGGGGTTAAGGGAGGTTTTGTCGGAAGGGCTCAAGAGGGAAAATTTTCTTCCCGCGCCCTGGGGACTCTCACAGACTGTGGTGGGAGGGGGCAAGGGGCCGAGGGGGAAGAGCTTTGATGTCTCTGTCCATTTTGTCATCGGATTTCATTTTATCCCCTGAATTGCTGCGAATTATAAGCTGCAAAATGTATTATGGCCTTTGATTGTTGGGCGAGCTATTATTATTTAGTTTTGGAGCTGTCCACTTTTCTTGTAGTTTTGAAGAGTTTGAAAATAAATTTTTTAAATATTGTTCGTAATGAAGTAATTTTGATGGCCAAAAAATAATTATTTCGCCACTAGATGATCGAATTATTTATACGAAGTAGTTATTCTATTTCGTATGAAAATTGAAAAGGGTGAGATCTTGTGCAAAATTAATAAAAATCTATTAAAAATTAATTCAAATTTTAATGTTTAACTTCATCTATTTCATGAACAGAAAATATATAGGTATATTAATGACTGCAGCTATAAAAAATTCCTTTTTTTGTGTCATAAGTACACAAAACGTACATAATTATCCTTTTATGGTATATCAAAATGCAGATAAAAGTTTGTATTATTAAAATGAAAATTTAGCTCGCGCATATATTCGCGCAATAATTAGACGATCGAAATAAAGTTTTGAAAAAAGCCCTGGCCCCTGTAAACTATATATTTCTGTAAACAATCCGAAGGGCAAAGTTGCTCCGATCGCCACGGGGGAAAAAAAAGCTGCAGCCCTGCTCGCTTACGCTTAATTCAATCGCGTGAGTTTAATTCAGCGGCCCTCCTCGTATATCTGTTTCGGCGCGTTATTTTGCCTAAAAATAAATCCTAATTACCGAATCGCGTTGGTGAAGTTTCGCGGGCGAAAAACAAAAAAAAAACAAAAAAACAACGCGAAACCGGGCGCGTGTACACGCTCGCGAGAGATAGAGAGAGAGAGAGAGAGAGAGAAAACGGATCGAGAGAACAAAAGCTTTTACGGTGCGGGTGCGAGTCGAAAAAGCCGGAGCGCACACACATACACACAACAGCAGTGGCTCTCGGGCCGAAACTGCGCGAGGACAATGCAGTGACACGGGCAATTCGGCGCAGCCGGTAATAGCGCAAACACACAGCGGCAGCATTCGCACCCGATTCATTAGCCGGGTCATTCTCTTGCTCCTCCTCCGCGCTGCTGTCTCTCTCCTCTCTCTTCCTCTTTCGCTTTGCCGTGCGCGCAGCGTGTCTATCTGTTTCGATTCGATGCCAGTGCGCGGCGGCGATGCCGGCGTTGCTCCCTTTCTCTACGCTCCTCGCGCGTTCGCTGTCACGGTTACGCTTTTGTCTTCGGGTAGTAAACTTGTTTTCGCTGATGGATGAGATACCAAGGCAGAGGTGTAATGGCGTTAAAAGCATTGTTATTGTTTGAATTTGGGTAGTTTTTCTTTTTTTTTTCTTTTCGTTTTAACTTGGTTCAAATGAGTTTGCTGTAACTTTTCAATGGATCGATGAGCCAATTTAGCTTTAGGTTCTATAGACTTACCGAGAACTTTTCGTTTTTAATTCGAGATTTTCTGACGCTGGGAGCTAATTTTCTTGAATTTTTGATTTCAGCGTTTTAGCGGTATTTTTACGAATACGTAATCGATGAGGTCTATAACTATATTTTCATTTAAAATTGAACTGTCATTATTGTTATTTGTATTATCTTATAAAAATAAATCTCTGCGTGCACATCAATCAAATATTGAATGACGATTTATTTTTAAACGCTTTTGGCCCAGATGAGTTTGAGCCAGAATTCATAACCATTATGAATAAACAGCACCGATATATATAGGTGGTTTTGTCGTAGAACTAATATAGATGTTGTATTTCACAAAATTTTATAACATTCCTTTCTACAGCGCCACATTTTAGTTAAAAAAATCGCAATTAACATTTGATTATATAAATGTATCATCCATAAATATTATAGTTTCATTTTAGGTGCAATTCTATATTAAATTGTTTCTAATTTTTTAAATAAAACGATATTCCATATTCAGGGAAAAAAATTGAACAGAAGCTTTACTAACAAAATTCATTCGATATTTTCCTATAAGTATTTATTTTTCAACACACAAGAAAAACCCAAATTGTCATCCCTGATACCTTCTCACACTTATTAATTTCTCTGTATCCATCCATTTATCCATCTCTCCATCCATCCCACGTCCTCTCCCGCGTCTATTTCGCCGGATATCAGTCTGCACTGTGTAGCAGGGACAGGCGCTGTCGGCCTAAGTATCCTTGTTTAGCCGACACGGCAAACGCATATCCGCGTCGTCCCATTCGGAGCCGCTGCTCGTTTAGCCCTCCCTCCCCTCCACACACACTCCAACCCGTGGAATTTCGCGTCCATTTTGTGGTGCAGCCGCGCGGAAGGTGTGCGTATATATAATACACCGCCGCCACGGTGGCGAAATCCTTTCAGGCTAGTCATCGAGGTAATGGACGCTCAGCGCGAAAAAAAGATACGTGCGGTAGGAAATGAAATGAGAGAAAAAAAAAGTGGAAGAGCCTAGGCATTGATTCTCCCTCTCTCTCTCTCTTGTTTTTTTTTTTCTGTATACCACCGACTCTTTTTTCGCACGCGTGCGGGGTTCGCGGAAAAAAGGGAGCAAGGGGGGTCGGCGGAATTGTCTGGCTCGTGTGTATAAATGTATCAAAGGCTTTTCGGCTGGCGCTGCTGGCCTTTTGTCAAGCGACTTTTTATCACTGCATGTTTTCCGAAAACCGCGCGATTTCGGAATATGGAATTCGAGCTCCGTCTGTGCGCATTGCGGTCGAGCGGAGCCGTTCAAATTTACCCTTTTAACCCTTTTTTATTCATATTTGTACCGAAGTTATTGGAATATATAGTTTTTTGTGCTATTTCACATTAGGTTACAATCTATTTGAAAAGCTATACTTTTCAATGGTATTCAAAATTTCATCAGCTGAAAATTTCGGGGTCATTTATCGATGGATAATAATTGATCAATCGAGACGCTTGAATGTAAAGAACTGATAAATGCTTTTACGATATGATGAATTGCTCTGGCGACAGCGTGTAGAAATAAATATTATACGATCCATTTTACCATCTGTTACGGGAAGCAGGGAAAGCTGCTTTGTAGGTAACCGAGCCACCCTAAGCTAAGCCAGAACTCGACGTTAGCCTCGCTTGAAGGGTAGCTTTCAACCCTCTACCCTGCGACTAACGACAACGTAGTGCTCTTCTTTACCGATCACCAAATCTTCCAGTTATTTCATCGTCTGATGAGATTATCATGGAATACCTACTTGCTGTAGGCTGATAAAGTATGCTTTTAACATATCGAACTTGATTTTCATAGACTTAGTTATGTACCTACTGGACTTGAATGGTATGGGTTGACTATTAGCATTAATATTAGTTCGATATTTTTTTGTAATATTTGAATTCGTACAATTTTGATGTAAGATAAATTATTTCAGGAAAATTGTTGGAATTTACTATCTAGACTCATAAGTGTTTATATCGATCGGTAAATTCTATAAAATATTGATTTTGGTAACAAATCTTTTAAAAATGACAAATTCTTGTATAAGCTGCACAATCAATACTTACGATTCGTTGTACGATTTCATATACTTTTCCAATAAAGTAACGAGAATAATAGTTGATAGTTAGCTATATCATACAAATCAATATAATTTATTATTTTTATATTCTTGGATTTAAGCTGTTTTTGGATAAATATAGTTTGTTTTTATTTTTTATGAGAATTAAATATCCAATAAATATATTTTCAAAATTATATAATATTCGTAAGCGGTAAAAAATGATTAGATAAGCATTGTATTAAATCAGGTAAAAAATAACATGCCGTCGTTCACGAGTAAGCAGGCAACTCAGCCTGAGGGTTGAAAAAGAATAACTCAAAATCCGTTTGAAAAAGGCGATAGCTCGCAAACGCCGATTTTTTCCCTCACTCTAAAATGGTGTTTCTTACACGATCTATACATAAAAATTCGTTGAAAATGTTACAATTGATTCGGAATCATTGACCCAATCCAATTGTAACATTTTTCAAACCATTTCTACGTGTAAATGTCGTAAAAAACACCACCTTAAAGTCGAGAGAAAAATGGGCGACTGCAAATTTTTCTGAGTTGTCTTGAATCTAATTCTTCAGTATCCTAAGAAATTGAAGAAATTAATTAATTATATGTATAAACGAATGTACAGTTTTATTAAATGCAATAAAATTGCATAACAATCTTTATATCATAAAAAACATTCTCTATTATCAATCCAGAAAGTAAAGGTAGCACAGTTTCTTGATTTAGTCACCACCTCCCTCCCCGTCATACATCTCCAAACTCTCGATGCTCTTTAGCTCTCTTTAGTTTTCACTCCCTGGACCGTCCCCAACCGTCACCATAACCTTGCGCTGTTCTCGTTCCACCCTCTCTTCGTCCTCTGTTCGCTTGTTTGTTGTTCCCTCGCCTTCGAGCGTCTCCCCGCACAGGAGTATAACTTTATAATCGAGAGGGAGAGGGACGTGAATGAGATGAGGCAACTTTGGAGAAGATCGACGGCGCGCGGGCGTAGTCCTCGTCCTCGTCGTCGAGGGAGCCAAAAGTGGTAGACGTTTTAGACGAAGTTGCCTGCCTAGATAGAGGAGGGAATTGTGTACACACAGAAAGGGAGAACTTTCATTTGTTCGGCTGCGGTACAATTATCATTAGGGGCAGGAGGGGGAGACCGTTTGTATGAAAGATAAATGAACGAAAAATTATCCGTGGCGATGATATACTCCGCGCTGCTTCATTATACTGGATGGAATTTGGAATTTTGCTGTTAATTATTCCTTGTTGTAGTCGTTTGCGAATGTTTCGTCTATAAGAAAAGTATAGACTATAAATTATACTTATGATACAAAACTTTTTTTAGCAAAGCTTATATTTCATTTAGCCCATTTATTCCTCAACTTTTGACTTTAATTAGATTAGAGAACTAGAGGAATGTGCAGAACAGGTACAGCTATTTGAACTGCAATATCTGGACTCCTGGTGAAAGGAATCCAAAAAATCAAAAGGGATTTTACAGAGTACCTAGACATTTTGGTTACATTTAGTTTCAATTATAATCAAGTAATTTTCCTATACATTATACATGCTTCAGAAGTTTAGAAAAAATCGGCATTTTGTGCGATTTTGTACTAGGTTGTGTATGTATGTTCTCAAATGTAAAGAAGCGGTACCTACTTATCTTTGGGAAGATGAGTAACTTTACCAATATAATACCATAATTAGTTCCTTTAAGTTGTAATCCTGCTACTTTGGCGCAATCCAATGTCGTTATCAGATAAAGGAAGCGAAAAAAAGATGAGACGGAGGAAGAGGACCGATCCGAGTGATCGTGCAAATAAGCGATCGAGCGACCGCCGACAAAGGCGGAAAGCCAAAAGGCGAACTTGACATTTATATTGGGGATTCTCGGCTTTGCACCCCGTTCAGAGAGAGAGAGAGAGAAAGAGAGAGAGATCCTGCAAAAGGGGGAAAAGGATGGCGACGAGAAGGAAAACCCTTTCGGTGTATAGCAGAGCGTCAAGCTGAGGGGTCGGTAGGAGGAGAGTTTATAAGAGAGGCGGCAGGACCCGGCTGCGTACGATGTATACCTAAGCCTCTACAGGTTTTGCAGAGAAGAGAGAGAGAGAGAGAGTGAGGGCTTTTATTCGCAAAGTGGATTCGCTGTCTGCGACGAGGGGACGAGGTCTACGTCTTCGGGGATAAACATTATACGTGTATACCGATTTGCTACTTTCTGGACGGACAAAGCTTCCTGAGAAGAGATACACCTTTTTCGAAGCTATTTTTCTTTTAGTTTGAGTTTGGAGTTGCAGAGTACTCTGCTCATTTTAGATAAACCATCAATGTGGAAATATGTTAGTAGGGTGTTTTATATCGTTTAAATATTTGTCAATTAGTGATTTTATATGAAAAATAATTTAGTCGATGTAGCTTATAATTTTAATTCAATATATATTGTACCTGCACGCAATTCATTTTTAATTTATAACGCGAAATTTTGTGTTATTGTGATGCGAAATTTTGTGATGCGAAATTAAAAATGTTTGCATCCATTTTTGAAAGTGATTTTTTTATAATATTCTCGAGATATCTAATAAAACATGGAGGTTTTAATGGATATATGTTTACATAGTTGTCTATAAATCTCTTTTTTTAATTAAGTAGTGCATATTGAGGAATTGACAGACACGTGATGAAAAACAGCTAAGAAATATTATAAATATAGAATATTATTTAGTTCATTGAATTCCATAAACTCAGTTTGTCAAGTTAACTTTTCGAAATATCAGTACGATTATATTCATACAATCGTTACCTGCAAAACTAAATTCTTTAGATTTTAGAAATAGTGCTATCAAAAAGATTTTAGAGAGTATTTCATAACGCAAGTAAATTTACACCGGCTAATCATCTATAAAAAGCACATCACAGAAAAAAGCTCCGACCAGTGCACAAAACAGAGAACAAAGAGAAGATCCATTAAATAAATCAAAAGGCACAAAAGCAGGTCCGTCGCAGCAGAAGCCAAAAACACCAACAACAATCTTCACGGCATACTCACAAAAGATATATATATATATACACACACAAATATATACATATATAAAAAAGAGAAAGAAATAGAGGCGCAGCACTGTTGTGCCTCTCCCTCTCGCGCGCCACGGGAATTAAGGCCGTAATCGCGCGATCTTCGCCTGCAAAGTGAGAAGGCAATTTGGGCGAACCGCAGAGGAAGGTCCGAGCGCGCGGATAACGTAATGGCGCGCCTCGCGCAAAAGAGACGAGGGATATATAGAGAGAGCGAGGAAGAGAGCGAGGGAGAGAGAGAGGGAGGAAGAGAGGCAAGTATATAGTTGCGCGCACGGAGAGAGGAGGGGGGTAATTAACGACGCGCCTCGCGCCAGGGCCGAGAGGCGAGTAATGCTCCTCGTTACGCGGCGAGCAGAACAACCACGTTGGAAATCTCATTAAATTCCTCGACTGCGCCGTTTGTTTTTCCTGTTTTTTTTTTGTTCCGGCTCCGATTCTTGCTCCTTTTACCTTTTGAGCTTCCGTTTTAGAGAAATGCATGGGACCACCGTGTCCCGGCCCCTTCCCCTCCTCCTCCCCCCTCTCTTTTTCTTCGGAGCGCGGCTAATTGATACTTTAGCCGCACTTGATTGATTTCGAGAGACTGGGGAGGGAACCGCACGAGGTGACTGATACTGATTGAAATGCACTGTTCTGACTTTTCTTTTCTCTTCCGAGTTCTATGTTCTGCTATAAGGTTTGGTATTGATACGTTATTTTTTTTCTTCGAAGAATATATTTTTTATGTCCTCTACTCTCAACTAATATTATTTTTAATAATTTATTCTAATATATTCTTATGATTATTGCTTATTTTGTAGATTCCCTTATTTGTCATCCCCTCATGCACTCAATTTTCTATCCATATCAAAGTAGTTGTCATTAATTCTTAAAATGAAATGATGCGCCAGTGATTAATTGGCACATAAGATCAGAGCGAGGGCTTCTTGTAAATCATTCAAGTCGCATTATATCACGCGTCGTTCTCCATGATTTTGCTATTAGAACGCGCGAATCCCGGGAGACACCTTCCCTGCTCTCTGCTCGAATAACGGCCATATTATCCAATATCGCCCTTCTCATAAATTAACGAACTTCTTTCGTAATTAACAGCGGCAGTGATCACTTTCAATTACAAAATAGGGTCAATTGTTGCATTGTTTAATTTTGATAAATTGTAGAGGCGGTAATATGCACTTATATTTTTATTATTATTCATATAAAACTTACTTTAATGAAGCTTTGAGCATTGTAGCAGATTATATATATTTTCAAGTTATTTTTTTATTTATTTAATTTTTAAAATTAAGTGATTTTAATCAATCGATACAAACACAGGTTGATAAGAGTTGGAAGGAAATCACTTGTACAAACATACCTATGATTATGAAATTGTGTAAAATTGAAAATATTTTGTTTTCATTACTTTACATGGCTTTGAAAAAACATTTTAAAGAACTTTATGCATCTACATGCGAAAGGCTTACAACTTTTACAACAATTTCTAAGCTAAGCTTACTGCACGTACGAAGTATAATAAACGTGTGGACTGTGTATTATAATAAACAAGGAAGTTTGATTTTTACGAGAAATAGGTAACGACTAGAATAAATAAAATAATATTCTGCATTTGCATTAACCACGAAGTGAAAAGTTGTGCAGGGCATCAATTGATGCGATAAAAAATAGCCTCAGGGTTAAGGGAATTTTCTGGTTCAATCTCATTACAATCTCAAAATAGTAACAATTCGTTTTTCGCATTTGTTATATTTAGATTCGAAAATAACCTGGTTGCAATTAAGACACAAATAACCGAATTGGCTCAGTCAAATCAGCCCAAACTATAGTTAATTCAAGTTAATCTGTTTTCCATATAGATCTGTATTCCAAACCATGGTCACCTTGATTTGGGCAATCTCGCTATTAGCCGTTATAAGTCCCGGTGAATCTTTTCCAGTAATCGCCGTCGCCCATTCAGTCATAGGTCTTGTTTCCGGTACTTGGGCTTTGTACGATTTCATGGTAAAACACATCGGCAGATAAAAATGCCAAGATTCTGGCAGATCATCAACTCACTCAGGTAGTTATCAATGAGTTTATCATTGATATTTGCACGAATTTTTATAAGCTGCGAAACCAAGTATCTTACGATGAGAATCTTGAGGAGCTTCAGCTGAAAGTTCGAGAAGTCGATTATAATATGTACAAACAATATTATATTGAATACAGACAAAATTTCAATCATGTGTTGAATCAGCAGGATTATGAAAACATGACTTACGCTTTATATATAAAACATGTATTGAGGGACAGAACGTTGGACATAGTCGATATTTTGCATTTCATTGAGTAAGAATTAACTCAAACGTACGATAAAAATGGAATTCCAATTACTGATATTATGTTTACACTAGCACAGGTAAGTAAAGTTGAACATTTCTTCATATACCTATAATACTATGTTATAACAATTTATTTTCTGATTAAAAAATGTATAATTACTTGAAGCAAAACTAATTTCGAGTAGCCCTATTTTGAAAGCTTGTTTTAAAAATGAACTTTTATTTAATCAATATATTCTGTAGGATTCTGAAAATTTTTGTGAAAGAAAACAATCACACATGCAAACGCTAAGCCGATTTCTGGGATATCTTACAGCCTTGGAACTTAAGGGCTTACAAATGATACTATTTCCATATGAGCTGAGAAAATGGCTTCATGGAGGTAAGTTCATAAAAACTTACAAAGGGAAGACAAGGAGTCCGGGAAACCGATTTTAATGATACTTTACAGAGATATTCTTCCATCAAAAATATCAAATACGTGTTTCGTGCTTTAGTTAAATGGAACCTGGGGCTCGAGTTAATACCCATTTTATCAAAATATATGAGAAATCTTGGTTGTCTTAAAACCTTTATTGCAAGGCCAAAATATATCGTAGATATCAAAAAGATATCAAAAGTATAGATAATAAATAAGTTATTAGCACTTTTCGTCCAATAGTTATAAACTATCGAACATCAAGTTAATTTTAGATGCATGGTTCAACTGAAATAAACGTTAAATTTTAAAGCCCAAAAATTAACTTAAATTTCGATCTCTCGTAATTTTTTAATTAAAAGTGCTATTCACTTGTTTAAAAATGGATATAAAAGTTTATTAACTATATTTTTGATATCTCTTTTATGCCATTTTCTTCAAAGTATATTGGCCTTGCAATAAAAGTTTTAAGACGACCATGATTTCTGGTATATTATGATTAAATTGGCATTAACTTGGGTCCCAGAGCCCATTTGACTAAAATACGAGATAATTATCTGATACTTTCGATCAATGAATGTCACTGTAATGTTTCATCAAAATAGCTTTCCCGGACTCCTTGGGTTCCCCCTTGATAGTATAATAATACATTTTGCTTAATTCCTGCTTCAGTGTAATCTGCTGAGCTAAATTAAGTAATGTTTGCTTGCGATTTTTTTCCGTGCGGAATTTAGTATATAAAAATAATACGAATATTTATTCAATAACAATAATGAAACTTATGTACAAGGGTCGAGCTCGGTGCTCGGATCGGGTCTCTCGAGTATGGATTTGCAGTATTCGATCGCCGGTACGCTATAACAGAGAATATGCGGAGAACCTTCTGTCACACATTTGCGACTTAGATAGAAATAAATCTTAGCAAATAAACTTAACTATTATTCGTTAATATTAATCACAGATAATAAACTTAACTATTAATTATAGCAAATAAACTGAATGACTATGTAGGCGCATCCGTAAAGTATACTTAAAGTAAGACATTCGGGAATAAACGAAACTTAGCAATTATGTTAAGTTAAATCGATTTAGATATGAAATGCGTATAACGCGTCTATTTACAAGCCCAGATAACAATGTGATGGCACGGAGTGTACAAAGTGCGTATATGCGTACTACATGCGTGACGCCATCTGGATGTCCTGCTACAACGTTAGATGTTGAGCCACGTGAAAGCATGCGTGCTTTAGGAATTAGGCACGCATGGCATCATAGTACAGTCAGGGAGTACAGCATAGTGTTTAGTGTTTTTAAATTTTTTTTATAAAAAACACGAATTTAGAATAGGGTAATTAAATTCAAAACTTTGTGTAATCTTAGTTTATGTTACATATTATCTGTTTCAAAATTCTCATCACACGTAGCTGATTTTTTACTTTGCTACAGATAGGTAACTGCAGTCGAATACTCTTCTTTCTCTTCTTGACTCGAAAGTACTGGCTTGGGTCTTGCGATCAACAATTATCGAAAACTCGCTTGTGATCAGTTGTCTGCTTATATCCACTCAATAGCAGACTACCCATGAATAATGCAGAACGTCTTCACAGGTTTTCGAAGCCTCGTTTATCTATAATTGAAATTGGGTACAGTAATATAAAATCTATGTTGAACATGATCAAGTCACTGAACGATAGATTTTTTATAATTTTCCACGTACATTAGTTGACATACTCTATATGTAACAATTATTTTAAATCCAATTCTTAGCTGTACATCTTCTGATAAATTTATATTCCCCTTACAGCGAATCCAGCAGAAATTCTTCTAATGCTGAAAACAAAATACTGAAATTCATAATCCTGTATTTTGCTTTACCAGCATCCAATAAAACTTCTTGAACTTTTTTTGAAGAAGATAAGTCTTTGTCGCTTTAAATGTAGGAGCACTATTTAATGTTTAAATTGTGACAACTTCTGTATCATTGTGAACAAAAGTTTTTCTATCGCTTCTTCTTGCTACTGAATTACCATCTAGATTTCTCAGTCTACTTCGACTTTATTTGATGCTGTGAGAATTACTAATGTATATGAAAAATTGTAACAAATTTATTGTTCAGTGACTTGATCGTGTTAAAAATAGATTTTATAAAACTGTAGCCAATTTCAACGATAGATAATCCAGGCTCCGAAAACCTATGAAGAAGTTCTGCATTATTCATATGGGCAGTCTGCTATTGCGTGGATAAGGGGACAAGTGATGACAAGCGAGTTTTCGATTATTGCTCATCGCAAGCACTACATTGGAGACAAGAAAAGAAAGAAGAGTCCAATAGCAGTTACCTGAAGGATCATATCTATCTGGAGTGCAACAAAAATCAACTACATTTGATGACTTTGAGCTGGTTATGAAAATCAGATGTCTGGATAAAACATACAAATGCTTTCTGCTTTGAAGAAAAAAATATAAGTATTATTAATGTAGAGCAAAAGATACTTAATTCTTTTTAAAAAATTTGCGGATAACAGTTTTTATTTATTTCAGATATTTTTGAATAATACACTCAACGGAGCAGTGTGAAGAATCGGATCATCAAATTTATGAGAGAAATTGTTTGCTTGTGGACCAAGAAATTGATAAAAAAGTTTACAAAGGATTATCTGAAGGTTATTTTGATTTTTTAGTATTATAATTTTTTACAAACTGCCAAAGATCTTTCTATCGGTCTTACAGTCTATCAATATTAATGGGCAATCAGATTGCCCTTGTTTATAATCACCCCCGCAGAATCTGAAATGAACTTATATTTAACCCTGAAAAAACATTTATTAGTAAAGGACAATCTGACCGCCCCCATCACCCAATAACGCCCGACGTTTCGAGCCCGCTCCGGCTTCTCTTTACTTCACAGAGTCCCCGTTTGATTGCCCCAGTCCCAATCTGATTGCGCATTAATATTGATAGACTGTAAAACCGATAGAAAGATCTTTGGCAGTTTATAGTAGATTACAGTCGACATAAGTAATATTTCTTAATTTTTTACAAAAATTTAAACTTGATTTTTTACTAATGTTATTTAGCTTGTTTTCAGGGTCTTTACCGTATGGTCCAAAGTCAAATATTGGTGAATTTACATGTATTTTTTTTAAATTAAAGGTATTTTAATACTTTAATTTTTCTTTTGGAAAAATCCAAAAGAAAAATTATCTACGTTTCTTTACAGGTCCAGCACCATTATAATTTTAGCGGCTTAAATCGAAGTGAATACAAAAAAGATCTCAGAAATTCAGTCGTTTTGAATAAACAGTTGATTAATTGAACCGTATTCAAATATACAAATTAGCATCAAGATTCAGTTTCAGAATCGATTCAAAATGTTTTTATAGATTTTAATCGGCTATTTTTATCAGGGTAGAAAAGATCGAAGGATTGATCATTCTGTATCGAATAAGTTAGTCAATAGATGCAAATGATCACCAAGATTTCAGGTGTAAATAATCTGCTTTGACAGAATAAACTGTAGCCACAAGAGAGCAGCCCAGGAAAAATTCATTTACCTTCACTTAGCAAACAGACAAGATAGTATAGAATGGTCTCAAAGGCATCCTCAAAGTAGGATAAAAAGCAGTTTTAAGGAGATGTATTCTGTAAATAATATTTTTTTTAACTTTATACTTATGGGTGTAATTTTCTAACAGTAACTAAAAAGCTGTTGGGGTAATTTTCAATTTGATGCGATGGAGCAGTCTATCAATTATGAGTTGGTAATTGCAATAACTATCCATCGATAGTTCGATAAATCATTCATAATTATTTCTCTTTACCTGGTCTTGCTTTTTTTTGGCATTACCAACGAAGGCATAATAAACAGACGAGCGCAGCGGAGTGTACAAATCTGGAAATATTGTGTAGAGCTATTAAAATTTGAAACTAATTTATGGTTAGCATACGTTATTTACTGTTCAAATATCTATTTTATATTAATAGATTATATAGAATAAAAAAAAACGTTCTGTGATCATCCCTCTATTTACGTAAAAAATTGTATAATAAACATGTTGACACACCCACACATATCAATATGGACAAATCTATTCCAAAAAAATTATCCTTTTGGAAACTACATTTTTTAATACCTTTAAAATGATCGATAAAAAAATATTTTAGTAAATGTATACTGTTTTTATTATCAATTTTTATTATCTTTATATAGAATTATACTTATTATAATGAGACCACACTAGTCGAATCGCTTAATATGAATGTTATAAAATTTTCAGAATTCTTCTCGCACATATGATGTTATATTATAAGTAAATAAAGACAGTCCCAAAATTCCTCCTGAATCTTTACTTCCTTTATGAATTAGTCCTACTCCTGAAAGCGGCATCGGTTGAGATGTTTCAACATTCTGAGTATCGATGTAGGGAATAGTAGATTGTCCACCGTCCTGTTCTAAGCTTGAAGTTTGAAACTTCAAAAACTGTTTTGCTTTAGAATCACGCAAGTGACTGTAGTTACCAACTGGCCGATTTTTATCTTCTAATGACAATTCAGTGCTACAAAAGTAAGAATATATAGTTTGACATAAATAATTTGTTCAAACAAACATAAGTTTAAAAAGAAAGTTTGTTGAGTATTAACCTATCGGAATAATAGTTGTCTTTTCCCTTTTGGTGAACTGGTCCTAAAACACCACTTGTGTAATTAAATTCTGCGAATAAAACTTTTAAGACAATTCGATTTTTCTTTTTAGTAAAGCCTAGACCAACTACAAGTTTATTTTCCGACTCCACCACGTCGCTTAATTCAACTTCTCGAACATTAGCATCAAGCGGAATAGCTGAAAAATAAGGTTATGTATATTGTACTGTAGTAGATTATAACATTAAATAATAGTATACTAAAAATATACTAATGAAATAGTTTCTCACCATCATTATCTGATACTGCTAAGTTCACCCACTCAACGGTATTAGGATCAACAACACTTCGTTCCAATAGCTTCCCCTGTTGTATTTCAATATGAATTATATTATTTGTCACTTGAAGTCGTGCTCCAGTTACAACACTAAAAGCATTAAAAATGTTGTCTAGACTCAATCGATAATTTTAGAATATCAGTTATAAAAAAATTATGCAGTAACATTACAGTAGATTTCAATACTAATGCGATAAAGTGATGCTATCCTTATATGAAGGTTTTCTCACGAGCGAAGCGAACAGGTCACACCAGAGTGAAATCTATTTTCCGCTCATGCATCTAACCGTATTTTATGACACAATGTGTAAGAAGCATATTTAACACGTAATCCCTATACCATAATTCGACGAAAGCAACATTTTCATAGCTTATTGTAAAACTATTCTTTAAATTTTGTTAATAAATTAATATATTATGGAAAACAATGCCATACATATTATACTTAAAATTTGGTAGGCCTAGTCATACCGTTTTCAAGTACTTTAAATCTAAACGGCGTTGGTTTTGTTAAACTCTTTGAGTGAATTCATGAGAGCGAGAGAGATAGAACGAGTGAGAAGGAGATTACGGTCATGTGAGGTACAGTCCTCTATTAACAAGCAAGCACGGACAAACTAGTTTGGATCAGCACTCGCTAAACTTTTGTTTGCAATTTTTCGCGGAGAGATATCTTAAGATGTCAAAATTTTTAACACATTTAATAATTGATAATTTATTATATCAAACATTAGAGCCGCTTGGCTCCCAGTAAGCGTACGTATTAAATTTCTTTTATTTCACTTTGATTTACTTAACAATGAAACGGTAAATAAATCTAAAAAAAATCATGGAAAAGTTTTTTATGCTAAGAATAGCATATTAAATTTTTATAATTTTTTGACGATTTCGAACTTATTGTTAGACGTCCTTCATTTAACGCATATATCTTGTTTCCCGTATGCGATAAATATTAAATATTTGATGAATCATTCATAATCTTACTGTTCAGAGATTAAATATTAAATATCCGATAAATAATTAAGAAACTTACTTAGTTGGTGCATTAACCTTCACATCAGCTAAACTAATTTTATATCTGGATCCATCATGTACATTGCCGTAAATACAATCGCATTTACACTGGATGCACATTCCATTCGGATAACTGTGTGAGAGTAGTTCTTCAGGACCAGCAGTGAATAATTTTCCATTGCATTCACGCTTATCATCATCGTAATTAAATGTGACGAAATTATATCGTCGAGTACCGTTTGATAAACCCTATTAATTAAAGAGAAAATACATTTCATTATCGAGTCTTAACTAATATATGGAACAATGCCATCGAGGATTTTAATGTCAAAGAAAGGTAATCATACTGTAAGACAAATTCGTGGGTCTGGAGGATTATCAAACCATTTTGTAGCTGCACTTGCAAGCCTTTCGCAATTTTGTAGCT